>JASDQU010501875.1:55719-74935 GCA_032191745.1 Picea mariana
ATCCTTCTTTGGAACTCATACAACTGAAGAAGCAAATGGGTTTTTGCTCAGTCTGATGTGTCCCATCACCAACAATTCCTTGATTTCCTTCTCTATCTCATCCTTGAACCTCCTAGGATGACGATTGGGGTGGGGGGGGTGATCATAGTTTTGGCCCCCTCCTCCAAATCAATGGTGTGCTCAAACCTTCTGTCAGGTGGTATCCTTGGTGGAATTGCCTCAAAGACCTGTTGATGTCATCCCAATAAATTCTTCATCTCTATATGGTATTTTTGTCGACCTTCTGAATCCTTCTGAGTAGTGATCAAGCATTTTTTGGCATATTCTACCTCCCCATTTCTAAATATCCTCTCCATCCTCTTGGATAAAACTATCCTGGGTGCTCCTGTCAACATACCTCTTAGAACAACCTTCTTCCCATCCTAATCTCTGAATCCGATTTCCAAGGTTTGGTAGTTGGTAATGATTTTTCCCAAGGTAATCATCCACTGAACTCCTAACACCACATCTATGTGTGATAGGTCAACCACATAAAATGTGTCTCTCACTGTGTAGTTTCCTAAATTCATCTCTAAGTTTGTAACTCTATCTAGACACTCCACTGTGTCACCATCTGCTACCGCAACATCAAACCCCTCAAACTCCTCTATTTGAAGTGCCCGTCTCAATACTAGTGATTCATCGATGAAGTTGTGGGTGGCCCCACCATCTGTCAGGGAAATTTCCTGTTGCCCCTGAATAATCCCTCTGATACAGAAGGTATCATACCTAGGAACACCAGGAAGGGTTGCTATGACATCTCTTTTTATTGGTTTCCTCCTGTTAGCCTGTTTTGGTGGTTGTGGGACTACTGGAGGATGGGCTCCTGCCAATGTCAGTGGTCTACAAGGAGGTTGATCCTTTTCTGGTGTTGACTCCTCCTCTGAACTAGTGGATCCACTGTCCTTCTCCTCCTCCTCACTGTCCACACTGTTTGCTGCTACCTCAATATAATGAATCTCTCCCTTGCCCATGCACCTATGGCTTGGGACCCAAGGATATTTGCAGCTGAAGCAAAGCTTCTTCCTCATAATCTCTCGTCTAGTCTCATCATCCAACTTCTCCTTGCCCTTCCATTCTCTCTGGAATGGCTTCCTGTCTCAATCCCTCTAGGGCACAAATGGTTTGGAGAAATTTTTGGTCTTTGGCACTAAGTCTGCCATATATCGAGTGTGAAGGGTGACATCCTACAAAGTGGGAGGCATGTATGCCTTCACCAATCCTCTCAAAGGATTTGTGAGTCCTTATGTGAATAGCATGATCAACCTAGGCTCTGATATATCTACCACTGCCATGGCTACCCACGAAAACTTTGTGATGAAAACCTTTGCTGTGCTAGTTTGTCTCAACTCGGCTAGATCCCTAAATTGTATCTCAGGATGCTTCTTGTCAAACTTGTCCGTGAGACTATTTGTAAACTCCCTATAGGAGGTGATGCAACTGTGACTCAGTGTCACCAATCCATGATACCACCACTCGTGTGCCTCACCCTCCAAGTGTAAGGTGAAGAAACTGATGGCCTCTATCTTAGTCATCTGGTTGAGCTTGTAATATGTGTCTATCTTCTATACCCAAGCTCTGACGGGGTATTTGGACAATCCATCGAAATAAAGGATGGTGAGTTTCTGAAATTTTTGGATGAAATTTAGGTTATGCCCCTGTTGTTGTTGTGGTCCTCCCCTATGTGGCTCTCTAGGGCATTTCCTGAGTCTGAGTCCACAGTACTCGACTAAGGTCAAGTCCTGATGGAAGTCATGACCCAATGCTGTGTACTCCCTCCTATACTCTACAATGTCGTCGGCATGAGTGGGTGGCCTCTATGCTATCGGTGGTGGTGCTGCTACCAGGGGTGCCCTTTGGAAACTGGGAAACAAGGGTTTGGGAATCCTACTTGCATAGGTGTATGTGCGAGAGGGTGACTGGGGTATACTACCTACTCCCAAGTTCCCCTGTGCTGCATGTGGGACTTGTGTATCTAGGGTGCCCACTCTATCTAATCTATCAACCACCTGTGCCAAGGACTAAGACATGGTCTGTTGACTAGCTAACATATCATTGATAACCTACATGAAATCTGTCTCTAGATCTACGGGGCCCTTGCCACTAACCTATGGTCGCTCACATATGTCTCCTAGCATCCTCTTTAACTCGCGCTCAGCCTCATGCTCTGTCCTTCTCTCTTCTTCTTTGTGTGCCTCTTCCTCTTCCTCTGAGCTAGGAGGAAAAGGGGGAAACTCAAGCCTATGCCTTCTTTCCTGATGCCTGTTGTAAGTGACATATTCGTCACCTACGTGTTCATGACCCTCTGGGTCTTCTGTTGCACTCATTGTCTTTAGTCACAAGATGGAAGAACTAAAGCTCTGATACCATTGTAATGTTCCTGACTTGGTTAGTCTAGGAAACATTGTTAATGTGTGTGTAGGATCAAAGGTTTATAGCATATAAATGATCATACAAATAATAAACGCGACAAAGGACTGCAAAGTTTGTATTATGATATCTCTGTGGATTACAAAATGGTTGATTGTGGCTGAATAACTGACAATACTCGACTAGATCAACATACAAAGGATCTTAGTCAGAATATAAATAAGCAATTGCAGATGAATAAAATAACAACACTCAGCTAGATCAAAAGACACAAGGATCTTAGCCGAAATACAAATAAGCAACTAAAAGATAATGCCCGGAATATGGGAGCACTGCGGAATCAATGAAAAATGATGGAAGACCTGGATGATCTTCCCGGTGTCTAGGGTGTGTCTTTCAACACTGAAATCAGCCAACTGGTGTCTTCCTCCCGGAATACACTGAACTGTCTCTCCTGAGATGTGCCTCTTCTCCTCAATGACAAGTCATAATCTGCATAATGATGAATTAGGTCGCTAACCCTTCCTTTATAGATTTCCAAAACCCTAAATCATGTTGAAACCCTAATTCATTGTTTATTTCCAAAACCCCAAATCATGCTAAAAGCCTAATTTNATTTTTAGCTCATAATGACTTAAAAGCACTTTTAACCCTTTTTAGCTCAATGTCACTTTCTGAATATAACACCTATGACTAGAGTGACCTCTAGTAACCCTGTTTACCCCTCTTAGGCCCTAGCTATAGTCTAATGGGGCGGTTTAGACCATTAAGCCTCCTCTTTTGGAGATCCCATTTGGAAAGGGACATTACAGTCACCCATCCCAAGACGCCTCTAGCTCAAGTGCACTTAACTATGGATTTTTCCCCACAATCAAGCCTACATAGTTTGCTACCCCATTTGCAAAACCTTAGCAAGTATTGTGCCTTATGAACAATCCAGTTAGAGCTTCCCTCGCTCTTATTATTTAATCATAGAGGGGCTTCCACAGTGCAACATATTAGATATCGTTTTTGGGATTAACTACATAGAGTAAGTCATTAAACTATGACCCATATCCATGAGTATTAGTCGTAATTGACCAATAATTCTCATGATTTGAATAGTCCACTTAGCACTCATTGCATTGGGTGATGCTCACAGGGGTGAAGAAGTGGGATTGAAACTAAAGAAATGAATCACATAGCATCAATCATCATTTTCATGGCTTGCACCCGGTAACGAGGACTTCCCGGGTGGTCAACCATAATATAGCAATTATGAGTAATCCCTATCAAGCCTTGGATAAATCTATGCAACTCTTCTTTGGCATTGGTGAAAATAATAGTCAAGTCCTTCCATGTCAGGCACATAGAGTGGTCCTCGAAATCGGTGGTAATTTTCTAGAGGGATTAGCTGAGAAGACTCAGTCCATCCAACATATTGTTCTTGGTCACTTCAGTCTCTAGCATACTGTGGCCAGCTCCAGCGTCAACACCATTGTAGTGTGAAAATGAGGGGGCCATGTCAATGGAAGTCCTCACAGTGAAGGACTTATGACAAGATCATGCATGTTCCACTAGTTTTGTTGTTTTATCAACCCTAGGATCAATTCTTGCCTGAGGCCTACACCTATATGAAAAAAAAAATTACTTTTCTCCAAACCTCTAATTATTGCAGCAACAAGAGTCGTTTCGTCTTGAGAAAATGCAAGATATCTACCAAATTTGGGTTCAAACATATAGCATGGTAACGGATAAGATCGGACCCGCCATGGCCAATGCACCTAGGAGATTAGGGATCCACCTCAAAAACCTCAACTATATAAGAAAATCACTAACTTACATTCTTTTCCCATTAATAGCACGCTGAGATGATTCGATGTTTGGAAGCTATAACCAAACCCTAAGAAGTTATTACCAAATCCTTCCTAACATGGTTAGTGTATTCAAAATCAATTGACTCAAACTCGAACTCAATCGAGTTGATCGAGCCAACCCCAAACCGCTTTGACTCCACACGCATGTTGACTCGATCTATCGGTTTAGTACTGAACCAGTTGATTCAAGGCTTGATTGGCCAATATGGACCCCAACAACATGCAAACTTAATTTTTTCTTTAAAAGGGTTTGACCAAAAATGTTGGAAATTAATGGTAATGTTAAATTCTTAAAGTAAAAGGATAAAAAGGAAAGATAAAGGAAATGTCAAATTTTACTTAAATTTGTAACATTACCATTAATTCTTTGATGTTTTAGAGTGGTTTCAATCTCATCGGACTTCATATGGAGAAAGTAGAATTTCATATCCCATTCAAAATCCAATGGACTTGACGGTTTTTAGGATTTCAGGATTGGTAGGCTTGCAACATTTTCATCGGATTCTATCACGTATGAGGGTATGGGATTGGAATTTAATCAAGGGCACCAAGCCCTTTATGTACCTATATGTTGTTGGTATTGATTGTTGAACTCCTTAGGAAAAATGTACCTTTCACTCAAACCAAAATCATCAATTAGGCATGTTAATTTTTTTCTACCATATGATAAGGCTCCGATTAGGTAGCTTCATCAAAATTGGGAGGTCTTTGTTGATGTCTCTAGAGAATAAGTAGAGGCCAAGGCTAGACAAGAGGTAATGGGTGATACTAATAATGAGGATCCCAATATAAGAAATGGTGGAACATTGCTTGTTATTTATGTTTGTCATTTAAATGTTTTTTCTCATTTATTCATAATGCTTTCTTTCAAAGTTTCAATAATTTTTTGGAATCATGATTTGGAATCATTAAAGTATAATTGTTTTCATTAAAATTTAAATATTTTATGTAATTTTTAGTAAACCAAGTCATTGAAATCAGATCGATCTGATTGAGTCCTAGTCCAAGTCTGAGTTGACCATCGACCAATTCAGAGGCCAAGTCTAAGTTTCAAAATATTGAACATGATTCTCTCATCCAGTTACTGCCCAAACCCAACAACATAAGGCTTTCAAGTCATTTCTCATTAATGCATGCTTATGTACGTGTTCAATTTAGAGCATGTAAATTCAAAACCTTCTCAACGTTGTGCAAGACGAGATGGTTCACTGCCATCATCTTCTTCAGATTCAATAAAAATGTCGTGTTGGCTCATTGAAAAACCTGGGTTCTCATTAATCATAGCTTCAAGAGTGGCATGGGCCAAGAAATCATTTATAACTAACCAACTATCATTCAGATATCAAGAAAGGTCCTAAATAATTACATGCCTCATAAATGGTGGTCAAAGCTAGCAACAATCAATTATATTATTCAAGTTATTATTGATGCAAAACAAAACCCACACTTGCAAAATGAAAACCTAGAGTAAACATTATGGTGGAGGTAATCGTGTTTGTACATTTAGAGGGGAGAGAGAGATTCAAGTTTTAAATGAAAACTCATGAACTCATGGGGATCACACAAAATGGAAAAACCCAAATTATCCTTACATTTATTACATGGCTAATTGAATGACAAAAAAACCATTACTTGTACTTTCAATAATTAAATTGCTATTTGTAGATTTTAAAAAAAAATGTTATATTATTATATTTTTGTAGTTAATTGTCACTTTCAATCAAGGATTTTAGTCTCTTCACCATTTTTGACCAATCAAAAATATAGAATTTTGAATATTTAAAATTTTTTAAAATATTATTTATTTATAATATTTTGATTAAAAAATATTTATCTAGAAACATTATAAAATATTATTGAATTTTTTTATAAATTTACAAAAGTTAAAAGAATTTTGACTTGCAACAGTTTGCTATATTCCCTTACCAACCTAGATCCATCTTAACCCCAGATACTGAAAATCACAATATAGATATCTCAGAAAGTGAGAATTTATTCTATCACTTGCATGCTGAAAATATTAAGATATCCAAGATCTCATAATCTCCAATAGAGAGACTTTAACTAAATCCAGAGCTTGCCACAACAATATTAAGCAATATAAATTATAAATCAAATTAGTTTGAAGATATTTCAAATACCCAAATGAGCAAAAGGACATTACAACACTAAACTTACAGGTTATGGCTAGGAAATTGCACTTAGCAGGAAGTGATATCATTTTTCTCACAGACTTGCAGATCTAGCCTCTACTAGTACCCTTGAGGGCATCATAACACGCAGAGGAGGGCTTGATTCCACTACCATCTAGTTCCACTGTTTAAGAGCATGGAGCCAATTTCTCCATGACATTTGAGCTCTCTTAAGCCTGCCCCACCACAACTAAGAGCAGTGTTGCCAAGAGTGTGGCCAATTTAGATGATGTAAGGTCTTTGGCTAGATGGGCATGGAGACCTTCACCTAAGTCCTCAAAAATATGGAAATTGGGGTTGCATCAACATCCAAGTTGGGAAAGTGGATGCCTTGGGCATGCAAATGTGCCAAGAACTTGGGGTTGCATCAACATCCAAGTTGGGAAAGTGGACGCCTTGGGCATGCAAATGCGCCAAAGGGCTTTCCCAAGTATGAAGCAACCAAGAGATTGGGGTGCTTTGGCATGAGGGGCACACCAAGGATGGGTGCACTGGTCCAAGGGGCACAATGGTTGATAAGAACATGGGTTCGTTTGGGCATCCTGGTCCGTGAAGGGGCACGGATATTCGTTTGGGCACATGAGTCTATGAAGGGGTGCGACACCCCCAAAGGATGTGATGGTTCACGATGGTGAACTTTGGAATCCCTATGAGATAACAAGGGCGCACAACCAAGAGGGGCATATTGGAAGACAAGGAGAGAAAGAAGTTCTTTGTAGTTCTAAGGCAAACGAAGAGGGCGAGCTCCCTCAAGGAGCCAAGTCACTCCACTTGGGAGGACATGTGCTTCCTTAAGGAGGATTCGGTGGACAGAGTTGGGCGAGCTTCTTTTGGGTTGGTTTTGGGGAAGTCTGGAAATGCATGTCTATGGAGGCATGTGTGAGGAAAAAACAAAATTTGTGAAGTTTATCGAAATAAAGAGACAACAAGTTTGCAGTTAAGGGAACACCTGAGGTGCACCACAGGTGGTTGCGAAGGCAGTTGTGACGGGGAGTCTTGGTGATGAATTTGTGTATGAGTGTCTTGGTGAGGTGAGGCGAGCCATTTGACTGCACCCAATTGTAAACCAAACCGGTAGTGCTTATGTTGTAATTGTTTCGCAATAACAAAGACTTAGCCATGTGTTAGTCACGGTTTATGTCGCTCGCACTATATCTATGTTTCTATTGTCTTTTTCGTTGTTGTTCTCTTAGCTTTTCATGTTCACAGATGTATTCTTAAATATGACTAAGCGTTAAACTGTTAATAAATGTCTAAATATACAAGAGTTGCACTAGAGTAGTTGTGTGACTCATCGGTACCCTAGAATGGAGTATGGATATGCTCTAGGTGAAGAGGCGTAGTCAAGACAAAGTATCCTTGGTGTTTTAGTCAAGTGAGAAACATCACGTTGTCGTATGCCCTCAAGAGATGTACGATCATAAGGCACATTGTGGGGATGTGACAGATGGTATCAAAGTGGATTCATTGCATATTTTGGAGAAGGGTTGGAGAGATCTTCACCACTATTAGAACGATAGATGGTATTAGAGCTTGTTTGTTGTATATTTTGATGAAGGGTTGGTGAGATATTCACCAGTATCTCAACGATAAATGGTATTAGAGTAGATTCGTTGTAGATTTTGGAGAAGGGTTGGGGAGCTCTTCACCACTATCTCAACAATAGATGGTATCAGAGTGGGTTCATTGCAGATTTTGATGAAGGGTTGGTGAGATATTCACCACTATCTCAATGATAAATGGTATCAGAGAAAACTTTGAACACAGTTTGTTGTGAATTCAATTCAATGGGAATGTTTGCAGACTTGGTGAATGGTTTAGTGCAATGAACTTGTTTGTTGCAGACTTTGTATCAGAATTATTGATCCAGGTGGATATTGGTGGCCACCCGCTTATTCCAATTGGACCCCCACTATTGTTTCTTTCAGTTTTTAAGTTTCCTTAATTGTAGCACAATTTACTATTTTTGGCAGCGTTTCGAGTCCTGAACTTTCGGAGCCATTTTAAGGACCTAAACGACATTTTTTGGGCATCTACTGTTTGAAAATATCATTTTAGTATTTTTGCCAACAATTGTATTCCTTAGATAGATCTTTCTAACGATGTATCACATGCGTCAAATAGAGATAGTATGCCAAAGTTACGACCCTAAGAAATTGATGTACCAATTTACCTCGATGGGGCCCATATTCTGGCATTTCATCTCCTAGGGTTAGGTTTTTTGGATGTTTAGGGTTTCCATTGTTTCTCAATAATAGATAGGCCTTTGAGCCTCATTGAAACACAGAGTTTAGAGGCATGTAGATGATGCCACATCTCTTCTAGGAGATAAGCTATCGGTGCCCTAGCTAGTTTATTTTTATTCTGTCTGTAAACAAATTTCAATTCTTTGATATTAATGAAATGAAGTGTTATTTCCATTGCATCTTTGTATTCGTCGTTATTTTTGTATTATGTTGCATCCCTGCATAAATCTGGATCAGTGGTATCAGAGTGGTCTGCTCTTTCTCAATCTTTCTTTGCATGTCCCCAACGAGGTTGGGGTATAAGGAGTTAGGGATCGATCTGGTTTAACCTTTGCAAGATCAACCTCACAAACCTCGACGACCACCCATGGGGGAAGAAAAGAAAGACAAGGGAGCAGTATATCCTATCAAAATATTTCTCGAGGAGGCCCTTGAAAAAAAAAGGAATGCGATTATGGATAACTTCGTCCAAATCCTTCAACAATTGCCCATTGGCGACGCATCTTCATCCAACAACCACTCTGGAGGCGCAACCCATTTTAAGGTACAATTAAACTTTGGCATTCCCATATTTGATGGTCAAATAGATGCAGACGTCGTAGATAGATGGATGAATCTATTAGAAGGATATTTCTCGGTTCATGACTTTTTCGACCGAAAGAAGATTATTTTTTCACTGCTCATAGTCGCCCCCCGTGTCAAGGACTAGTGGGAAACCTACTGTGAGAAA
Organism: Picea mariana; assembly: GCA_032191745.1. Lineage (NCBI taxonomy): Eukaryota > Viridiplantae > Streptophyta > Pinopsida > Pinales > Pinaceae > Picea > Picea mariana. The sequence continues at coordinate 65,153 of JASDQU010501875.1, forward strand.
AAGCACAAGGGGGAACCCTCCCTGTTCTCAGTCGTACCCACTTGAAATTCTTTCTGAGACACCATCAAGGAACAATATTATCCCATGGGGAGCTATGAGGACAAGTACATACAATGGACTACGTTGTGGCAACAAAGGGATCAAGATGTGCATGAGCTGATGAATCTATTCCATACCCTGTGCACAAAGTTGGGTATCAAAGATTCGAAGAAACATTTGGTGTTGAAATACCGTAGTTGTCTACACAAATACATTCAGGAGGAAATGGATTTCCTCGACATCTCCTCACTTGGTACGACATACCGGTATGCTACTAAGATTGAGCAGAAATTCAAACAGAAGAAGTGAGACTTTGGATTTGTGAATCAAAAGCAAGCGAAAGGTGCCCCCAAACCACAGAACAAAGTACAAAGCCAAGGCATGGAGGCTCAAGATAACCTACCAAATCCGCAAGCAAAGAAAAACACCGCGAAGCCGAAGAAGGACACAGGAAAGTGGTGTGAGTTCCATAAGAGCTCCACTCACAACACAAGTGAGTGTCAGGCCAAACAGTCATTGGTAGCCGAGATGAGGGCTTTTGAATCAGATGCATGCTTCAACACTGAATCAGAACCCAAGAATGGGAATGACAGAGGGAAGCAAATTATCAATGTGGATCCCAACGCCACCGTTGCCACCACAAAGATCCAAAAGGAAGAACCCGAAGATCCATAGGAGGAGGAGTGTCTCTTCCACTCCTAGATGTGGGTAAAGGGTTCCCCGCAACAGTTCATCGTCGACAACGGGAGCCAAAAGAACCTCATTTCAGCAAAGTTTGTGAAGTGGTTGGGCTTGCCAACCACAACACACCCATAGTCATACACCATTGGGTGGCTTCACTAAGGATGAGATCTTCGCGTCAGCCAGCAATGTCACCTTCCCTACAACATCAAGCCCTTCACTTATGAGGTATTATGTGACATTTCTCCTATTGATGTTTGTGATGTATTATTAGGCCAACCATACTTGTGGAAGCGACATGATGTATATGAGTCTCAAACTTATGAAAAAGAAATGTATTCCATTGTGCAAGCTTTCCGACAGTGGAAGCATTACATTTTGTGGAAGGAAACGATCATCCACATGGACCACTAACCCCAGCAATTCATACAGACACAAGGGAAGTTGCAGAATGATCGCCATCAGAAGTGGTACACATATCTGCAACAGTTTCATTTGAACATCAAGTACAAGAAGGGCATCACCAATAATGTTGTATATTACCTCAGTCGACCACCGATCGTGGCAATAACCACCATGCTCAACTCTTGTGGGCACAAGACTTATGATTGGTCACTTCTCTACAAGAACGATCTAGATTTCAGCCACACATACAAGACGCTCTTGGAGGGTAACCGAGTTCTAAATTTTCACCTCCAGGATGCACTACTATGTCACTAGGGACACCTTTGTGTTCCTTCAAGTGAGCGTTCCAAGATGATTTGGGAAGTGCACTATAGTCGAGTCGTTGGGCATTTCGGGGTCAAGAAAACAATGGTAGTACTGCAAAAGTATTTTTATTGGCCAAACCTTCAACAAGATGTCAGGAAGTACATCAGATCCTACACTGTCTGTGCCATTGCCAAACCGACCATCAAGAAGTAAGGCCTATATACTTTGTTGCCTACCCCTAGTTGACCTTGGGAATCCATCTCCATGGATTACATGTCGGGCCTTCCATCTACTAATAATGGCAACAACTGTGTTTCCGTGGTCGTCGACAGATTCTTGAACATGGCCATTATGATGACCTACAAGAAGAATATCACAACAAAAGCCACTTCTAAACTCTTCTTTGAACAAGTGTGGTTAAACTTTGGGATCCCACAATATTCTCATATTGGGACAGCAGGTTCCTCAGTACATTTTGGTCTAGCCTCTAGTCAATGCTGGACACTAAGCTCACCAAGTCCACAACTTTCCATCCCCAAACTGATGGCCAGAGAGAGGTCATCAACACGATGATCATACACATTTTGTGCATGTACAACTCAAAGAATCCACGCACATGGGATGAGATCCTCCCCTATGTACAACATAGCTATAACCAGGCCCTCCACAACTCAACCGACCACAACCCCTTTCAAGTGGGCTTGGGATTCTAGCCACTATGTCCCATTGACATAGCCATACCATTTGCAGCTACTCAGGTTGATTCAGCTCATGTCCAGTCTGAAGCTACCAAGGTGAACAACTTCATTGAGCGCATTCAGCATATTTTCCAATGGGTTCATGACATATTGGATAGAGCCAATGCTAAGTACAAGCAACGACATGATCATCATCGGGTGCAACACAACTTCCAAGTGGGCAACAAAGTGTGGCTACATTTGTAGAAGGAGAACCTCGCTGGACCCCACTGCAAGATTCGCTCGCACCGATATGGGACATACACCATCACCAAGGATGTAGGGGACAATGCCTTTGAGCTCAGTATCCCACCATTCGTTGGCCTGCACCTAGTGTTAAATGTGGACTGCCTTCGGCCTTACTTCCCACCTCTACTGGACACATCCGACATGGCAGAACAACTCACACCAATAGAGTTAAACCCAGACTACATGGAACAATCCACAACTGATCGGATTATGGACACACAGATCAAGAACACCCGCCAGCAGAGGATCCAGCTAGATCGAGTTTTCAAAGCAAGCCAACTCCTTCACCAAGGAAAGTGGCTCACCAGGGACCAAGTTCAGCAGAAGTTTCCTCATCTCATGGAGGAACTCAATGCAATGGGGACCATTGCTTCCTAAGGGGGGAGGAATGATCCAGGTGGATATTGGTGGCCACCCGCCTATTCCAATTGGACCCCCGCTATTGTTTTTTTCAGTTTTTAAGTTTCCATAATTGTAGCACAATTTACTATTTTTGGCAGTTTTTTGGGTCCTAAACTTCCGGAGCCGTTTTGAGGCCTTAAACGATGTTTTTTTGGGCATCTACCATTTGAAAATTATCATCATGATATTTTTTGCCAAAAATTGTAGTCCTCGGATAGATCTTTCTAACGATGTATGATATGCGTCAAACGGAGATAGTATGCCAAAGTTACGACCCCGGAAAATTGATGTACCAATTTACCCCGACGAGGCCCATATTATGGTGTTTCATCTCCTAGGGTTAGGTTTTTTTGGATGTTTAGGGTTTCCATTGTTTCTCAATAATAGATAGGCCTTCAAGCCTCATTGAAACAAAGAGTTCAGAGGCCTACAGCCACCACATCTCTTCTCAGAGATAAGCTACCAGCACCCTAGCTAGTTTATTTATATTATGTCTGTAAACAAATTTCAGTTCTTTGGTACTAATGAAATGAAGTGTTATTTCCATTGCATCTTTGTATTCATGGTTATTTGTGTATTATGTTGCGTTCCTACATAAATCCGGATCACTTATGATAGAGTTTTTGTTGATGGTGTGGTGGAGAGGTTGAGTTGAGCACACATGTTGTATGAGTTAAAATAGTTGGTTAGAAATAGTATGACTTGATAGTCGAGCGATGGATTCATGGTGCCTTGAAGTGGAAGCAGTCAAGGTGCAGAGATGGAGAGACATTGGAGACGAGTTCGGCCGGATGCATGAAAATTTTAGGACTTAGACGGATTCATGAAGTGGATGAATGGACTCAGCCTCATATCACAATGAAGGTCTTGCAGATTTGTGGAGCTGCGGACGATGATTGAGGAGAGTTCATGTGGAGAGTGGATTGCTTGGGAAAGCAGAGGTCCAAGAAAACAAAATTAGAAAATGGTTGCAACAAAGGATGTCATTGAAAAGGTATGGTTGGTTTCGAGTTCTTTCATTTCCTAAGTGTTACAGTGAGTTCCTTGAAGGGAAATCAGATGACTTGGTGCTTCAAGTGCAATCTGTTTCCACGGTGAAAAACAACAAACTTGAAGGTGAATCAAGTGGTGCATATTTGAAGAATTCTTGTAGAGGTTTGGGATGCCTTGGTTGGGTGAATGTGCAGAGAGCTTGGATGACTCTTGTGGTGGACTTAGGCAAATTTGGATGCAACCGTGGAGGTGGCTTGAGGAAGTTGCCTAACTCTTTGATGGCGTGCATTGGATAGGTCATTGCAACGAAGTGGGAAATGAACTTTGTACATGTTGATTTTAAGAGGATGGATGAAGCGCCCTGGTGTTTGGTGCCTTATCCAGATTCATTGGGTCATATGATGGCTTGACATTTGTGACAACGGTGACAAAGTTTGAATGCTTGCAGCAAGTTCAAGGCAGTTTTGTTCCAAGAGACGAATGGAGTCATCAAAGAAGTCGACCAATAATTGTTGGCAGTCAACATGAATGTGAAAAATGCAGACCAAGTGACTTGGGTGGCATTCGCTTACCTTTGGTATGGGACATTGGATGAGGTAGAGAATACCTTGGTGACTTGTAGACGATTGTGCGATGGCTCAGAGATCCGAGAGGGTTTTTGGTTGGAGTTGGTAGAAGTATTGGTGCGAACATGCTTAAGGCATGGAAGTTCTTTGATGTGACTCATTCTCCCTGGAGAAATTTGGATAGTTCGTTGGGACATTTTGAGGAGTGAGGGCATGTTGGCCACACTTATTGCAAATGTTGAGTTGCAGAGAGGTCACTTGATGAAAGGAGGTGAGTTGAGGACTTACCTTCATTTGGACAGTTGTCTGACAAGCGAATTGCAGCATGAAGAGATTACTTGGGCATGGGCATTTCTCTTTCTTTGGGAAGTATGGTTGAGGGTGAAGCCTAACCATTCCAAGGTATAGAGAGGCAGACATAGCAGTATGGTCGAGTGATGAAGTAGTGAGGAAAAGGAAGTCTGAACGTACAACTCTTGGTGCAAAGATTGGATAACTATGCCATGAGGTGGACAATTGATCTGAAAAGATATTTTAAATGACAATGGTTGAGTTATTATGCATGTGTTAATTAACCAATTAGGAATCTTAATGAAAGACGAAGAATTATAAAGGAATTATGACAACGATATACACATGTGCAGATCTAAAATAAGCATAAAAACAACAGCAAACCATAACACCAATGTGATAACGAAGTTTGGCAATCTCACCTATGTCTCCAGGCCTTGTCTCAGTGGGCTTTGCTTAGTTATGTTCGAAGATTTAAATGTACATCATGAAAGTGCCAAAAGGTTACAAAAATGAGCTATTCATGTTCTACCATATCTCATGAACCCATCAAAAATGACAACACCCAAATGGGATGAACGAAGCTCCCAAAAATGGTCTGCAAAGGTGCACTCCTCAATAGCTTCCCTGCATAAAAATGGCCTTGGCTCAACAATCTGGCAGTATAAACCTGTTATGAACCACCTCCTGTCCTCCCATGGCCTCAAGAAGGCCCGGCTTATATAGATCTGAAGTTGGTAACCATCTCCCAACTTCCTCCCAATATCTGGCCTCAAAAAGGGCCTAATATCTCCCAATATTAACCAAAATCTCCAAAAATTGGCTAATAAATCATAAAAAGTCACTATAATATAGTTTATAACCCATTTTTGCATTTGAATAGGGCACAACCCCTTTTGGTTCGGCTCCTGGTCGTATGAGACACCTGCATGTGGCCAGGTGCTTATCTCCAAACGTGCTAGCCCCCGAAGTTTGGCACCTAGTCCTGAGTTGTTGGTCCATGTGGCCACTCCCCACGTGCACACACTAGTCTGTATAGCCAGGGTTAATCCCCTAGTCGACAAGCTAGCCCAACCGACAGGGATAAACCCTTAACTATCGCACCCAAAAATGGAGTAGCCCCTGGATCGTATGGTGAAAGGTGGCAATAGCTCCGACCATGGGCTGGACTTTTAAAAACCGCACCAACGGAATATAGCTCGTGGTCCCGTTGCTTGGTCATGTGGATGTTCCACCGGAGGCTGGGGCTAAGCCCCAACCCTTTCTCCACCCCACATTACATTACATCAAGCTTTTATAAAATGTTTACGCCCATGTTTAACAAGCACCACACAAGGCAAGCTGGCTAACCCAACCTACCCAAGGCATTAGCCAGGTGGGAGAGGTCTCTAGTTCAAATCCCAAGCACTCCAATTTTTGCAAGGAAACTAACAACCAATACATGGGTGGCACCACCTCATCTATCAAGTACAATGCCACATGTCGACCATCGATTGGCCCAACCGTTTACCACTTGTACCTTCCACTGGACCTGTGACTGCCACGTGTCGTATGGATTATAAGGGCCTGCCACATCATCTGTGCCATGTGTCATCATTGCAAGGGTGACACATGTCACTCACTAATTGGTCCCTTGTACCTATCCACGCCACTTGTCCATACACCAGTCACCCTGCCAAGTGTCACCTCCAAAAGTTTCCACATCAGCGTTGACTGTGCCTACCATGTTAGTTGTATGACATGTACAGTCAACTGCCATGTCATTGCTAACTATGCCTACCACATCAGTTGTACGGCCTGTACAGTTAGCTGCCACGTGGCACTGTATGGACTGTACAGTTATCATTTTTTGCATGTTTGGCAAAACGAATAGATCGCCATAACTTAAGCATATGACGTCTGTTTGAGCCTGTTCAAGTTGTGTTGGGTTCGTATCGACGAGGCCTATGCACACATTCGTTTTGAAGCCATTCAAAAAAAATTGATTTTTAGGCCTTTTTGAGCCCCATCAAGCTCCTGGATCCAAATCTAGATCACACCTCCCCACTAAGGACCTTTTGGTCCCACAAAAGGTTACAAATATGGACCTTGACTGATTACATACTCATAAAGAGAAAAACAAAACACTATGTTGTTCGAAATAATGTTATAACAGGTCATCATTTCAACATGTGTGATTACATTAATGGAAGCAAAATACAATGAAGATGTGACATCCACTTCTGGAAAAACCAAGTGGCTGGTTTCTTTCCTTCACGGTGTTCCTTTTTCTTCGCTGGTAATCCTTCTTCCTTTGTGAGTACATGTGCAATCCTTTTGTCCTTCCTTGGATGAAGCTCCAGATTAAGCTTCCAACAATTAGCCTTTTAATGTCCACCCCTGTTGCAAAACGTGTAGTGAGTTTTTGGCATCCAGACTTGTTTTCCCTTCTCTTTCTTCCATTGTGGATGATCAGAATCTGGACCAGGGGTCTAAAATTTGCTCAAATTTCAAAGTGATCGGAATGTGAAAAAAATGGTTCCATTGCGTCCGTCTCGTTCTCCTGATTCCGGCGGTATATTTATTTTCGCAAACGGAGTCCGTATGGAGAAGTTATCACGATCTGTTCGCCGAGCTAAACAGGGAAAAATTTGATGCTGACTGGGCAGGCCGTACAGCTGACGTGGCAGAGGCCGTACAACTGACGTGGCAGGCCATACATTACATACGATGATGTGGCAGCTCCAGGGCATGACACGTGTCATGCATTTTTGGCATTTCCAGTGTACGATTTGACCAATCTTAAAGTGACACGTGTCACCACTGGAAGGGTGACACGTGACACATGCTGACGTCAGCATCCTACGTGGCTCGGGGTGACGTGGAAGAGGACGTGGCAATTTTTGATTGGTTGTATTTGGATGAGTCAGGTGGCGACACGTGGCATGATTATTGTGCAATGAAAAGGTGCCACGTGGCCCAATGAAGGGCTGCCACGTGGCACCCGGTTATTGGCTTGGTTATTGTTTGATTTATTAAAACTTTTGTGGGTCCACGGGGTTCGACCCCAGGACCTCTTCCCACAACATTAACCTTAACAAATGCCGCCGAGCCATTGGGCCATAGCTTATGCGTTGCATTTGGTATGGTTTCAAAACATTTGAATTAATACTTATGGAAATCCGACGGGGTGTCGGGCCAGGGCTTAGCCCTGGCCCGTGGTTGTTTCTATTGCTATACGACCGTGTGGGGTCCCGACCGTCGGCGCAGTGGTATAACAAAAATACTATAGTTATTATATAACCCACAATTTACGCATATGGATATTGCACGCGGGAGTGTGTGTTTATATGGTTTAAACCGGTTCCATTACAATTAACACATAGCCATACCGGTTGACAAATGGCGCGCGCAGAATTTTAAGTTGTAGCCCCGGTTCTATGCATATTATATGTGTATAGTTATGACCACATGCTATGTGGAATGGGCGCGAGAACATTATTCAAACACAGCGCGGGCTTTGACATTTGAAACGGTTTAAAACACAGCGCACGGTTTAAGGTTGTGTTTAAAATGTATGCCGCGGTTATATTAATTGTTTCACATATGACCGTGTTGTATGGGCGCGGTTGCAATGGCGCAGGTTTCATTCATTTTTAAGCCATGGTTATATTATATGGTTTTACACATAACCATTTTGTATATGCACGTGGGACACTTGTCATTTCAATATTAAACCTGGCAACGGTTAGCCCGTTTTGTGCGCGATTAACGTGGCCACATGGCCCCATGCGCCCAACACCTCCGAGCTTGGGGGATGGATTCCTGTTAACAGTTCGACAGTTTGACACCAATTGCGGGGCACGCGTCGGTGCTGGGTTTTGTGACCGAAACCGCTCAGAAGCCAGGTTCATTCTTGGACAGGTGCAATATGGCGAGCCTGTAACAGAGCTTGAAGGGAAAGATGGCAGAGGCCATAACTTTTGGAGTTTTTGACCAAATCAGGTGCTGTAAAAGCCCAGCTAGGGGTTTTTGGATGTCCTGAGTCTATTGGAACCATTTTCACAGGCATTTGAAGAGCCCATTTGCAAGTTTTTCACATTTGAATTTTGAGGAAGCTTCAGGAGCCTTAAAGCCCTCATTGTTTGAGGCATTGCTCAGATGAGCCCATATTCATTTTCTGAGACTGAATAGTCATTTCTGACTGTTTATTATGGTATGAACACATTGGGATAGGTTTCATATCCATTGGAGGACTTTTACAGGTATTTTTTCCTCATTCAAGTTCAGGGAAGCTTGGAGGTCACATGTAGAAGAGGTCATTGTTGGATGAGCCATTGTCCATTTGCAGAGTTTTAACAGTCATTTTTGGGGTTTTTGTGTATTCTGAACCCAATGGTACAGTCTGTAAAACCATTGGAGTTGAGAAGCAGCTTGTAAAATAACATTTGAAAACTAATCCCAGAGAGCCAAGTCCATTGAAGGAGGCTCAAGGAGACGTAGCCCAGAGAGGGGTGAACTCCTTTCTCATCTTGGTATTGCTGTGATTTTGATGTGTTATTTGCTGCATTTTATACTGCTGTATATTGGTTTATAACACATATGTAATCATTTAAAAGAACCTTTCCTCACACATGAACTTTGCAAAGAAGAACCAAGAACTTAACACATAAACCCTCTTGCACATTTTAACACATGAAGCAAGGTCTTGTTAAGGTTTACTTTAATGAGGTAGAGGGTGCTTGCATAGCATAACAAGTCAGCCTTCTATTTTCAGATCAGGTTGGTATCAGAGCATAGTTTATTTTGCTCATGTATTTGCCAATGTTAGCTTGAGATTTAGCTGATTGGTATTTGTGCAAGATTTGTGTTGAAGTGTATCTTGCAAATATGGAGGAAGCTTTAAGCATTGATAGTTCTCCTACATCTTCCAAATCTAAGTTCTTTGTTAAAGAAATGTTTAATGCATTGCTAACCATGAAGGATATGGTACATGTGTTGTGGAAAGATAGGGAAGAGAGCATTGTCCTTCAAGAGCAGTTGATGGCCATGAAGGAGGAGAAAGAACAACTTCTTGAAAAGTTGCAGGAGATGGAGAATCAACTCCATGAAGAAAAAGAAACCCTTACCAAGTA
>JASDQU010501876.1:0-20811 GCA_032191745.1 Picea mariana
ATAAAAGTTAAGATTATTATGGAAAAAGGGTTATTATGGAAAAAGGGTTGTTAGGTTAAAAATAAGATGATATTATTAATTAGTGATTATTTAATTAATTAATATTAAAAAATTTAAAAGGTAATTATATTTATAATTTGTAAAAAAAATCAATTTTTCAAAATTATGAAAAATAAATAAATAAAATTGTATAACCATTTTATATTTGGCAATTAAAATTTCTTATTAAAAAATTAAAAATAATAATAAATAAAATATGGAAAAAAGTTGTCATAGACATCTTATTAAATTCTTTATAAGATCATTAAATTCCTTATAAGGTGAAGGTGCAAAGATATTAATAAAATGAAACTTTGAGTATAGGTGCATTTTAGAGTCTATTGTCCTAAGTCAAAATCGAGTTCACTTGTTTTATGCTTATGAAACAATCTTGTTAAAACTATTTGTCTCATTTCAAAATGCATCTTGTTAAATCTATCTTCGTAGTTTTGAATATATGAAAATTTTATGAAATTATTATTTGATAATTCAAATATAACGGTTATTAAAGATCGATATCTTCCTGTTAGGGTATTTATGTATTTATTTATAGTTATTATTTTTTATAATAATTTATGAACCCTATAAGAATATTAGTTATGAGTATAGTATTATAATATTATTATAATGAAGGAGTTAATATAATATTAGTAATTTATAGTTATTGTTATTTTAATAATTCATGAATCCCTTTATACAAGAATATTAATTATGAGTATAGTATTATAATATTATTCTAAGAAGAGAGTTAATATAATATTAGTAATATTTTTGGAGTTATTATATATAATATTAGTTATTAGATTTATTATATATAAATTTTAGGTTAAAGATTTTAAATTTTGCTAGAAATTGTTGGATTTGTAGATTTAAGTGATTATTTTTGTAAAATCCTAGTGTTCTGAGAGTTTTTCACCATGTTGAATTTATTTTTGTATTCAAAAATAAATTCTGAACAACAAAAAATAATGATTGATGTAAACTTATATGGTTCTATTCCGATGAGAAAACCATTTTGTAGAACAGTTATAATTAAAGAGAGTTAATATGATATTAATTATTGCTGAATTCTTGTTTTAGTTTTTTTATAACAGTTTTTTTATATTATAAATTTAAGTTTTGCAAGCAAGCGACGGATTCTGTCTATTTTGAAATTAGATTAGAGAAAACGTATTATGGACTTTAATGGCATTATTACATCATCTTAGGGCTGCCTTGGAATAATTCGATTTTACTTGTTTAGACTCGGTCCCTCGTTGTGACCATTTTGTTTGCAAGCACATCTAGGTAACAAAATTAGCAAGGGTGTCTATTATTTGTATGCATATCCAGGTAAGTAACCAGCTTGCTTGTTGGCATTGGTGTCTTGACCTCTTCGGATTTAACATTAGTAATCAATGGAAATATTTAACATTTTGAATGTACTAAAATTATGTGAAAGCAGTCCTTTTAGTCCCACTTAAACGAATAAAATATTAAAAAACTAATATAACATTAAATCCAATACTTGTCAAATACCTTCTCCATAATAAGGTGTAGGAACCTTTCGGAAGTTGTCATATGCACTTGCCACCTCAATTGAGTTATCTGATTTCTCTGGTAATTTTTGCATTTTACTACTATTGCTATCATTCATTTTCCAAGAAAGGAGAGGGGAGATTGTAAGTTAGTGATATATTTCTAGTTGTGCCAATAGTTGTAAGAAATGAGATTAATGGCTCGTGAATTAATTAGTAAGGCTGCTCAGGAACGGGAGCCCAAGCAAGGAGAGACGAGATTGTAAGTTGATATATTTGTCGTTGTGCCAATAGTTCTCAGAAATGAGATTAATGGCTCGTGAATTAACAAGATTTCACAGAGGATTTTCTTAATAAAAACTTGACCTGCCTTATACTGCAATTTACATCCAAAAAGGAGCCAACAAACCCCACTTTTATTTTATTTTTTCTTTTTCCAAGTTGATTTCTTTCATGTTGCATGTCAATATAAATACCTCCACGGATTGCTAATAGCATTTCTAGGATGCAGTGTAGTGTGTCTAATCTCTAATAGGATATTTACTGTCACTCTAAAGTAGTGACTCTAATTTTGAATGGAGTATTTATGAGGTTATAGAAATAGCAAAATACCTAAAAATATTGACTATAATTGGTTAAACTGTCTCTTTATATTTGTTTGATAATATAAATTAACAAAATACCCAAAAACATTGGTGACTGATTACCTATAGCCTTGAATTTTTTGGATTGTTAAGGATTGTTAATAGTATTCACCCGAAAGTAGTACTTGATAAGACGCGACCTTTCAGACCCATCCATATATACGATTGTTAAGGATTGTTAATATAACTAAAGGCAAGATGGAATTTGTTTTGGGAAAATCTCTCTATGTTTAATACATTTCCGTTTCTCATTTTGTGGCAATGATATTATTGTATCGTGCTTAATTTTGCAGGTACAATATCAGAATACAACTCGCATGTGCTAGTCCAAGCCTCTTCTAATAGTGAATGGACAGTTTCCTGGACCTACGAATGCAGTAAATGAGGGTGAGAAGGTGATTGTGAAGGTCATTAATCATCTAAAACACAATACCACAAGGATACTAATTTTATATTGCCGGACTCAGTAGTTTCGATTTGAAATTTATTCTTGTATATGGTTTTTAGTACTATTGCATTAATGAACATGTCTCTTCAAGCACGTGTTAGTCAATTTCGGACATGATGGGTTGATGGTCCAACTTATATTACTCAGTTCCCAATACATAAGGCCACTCATACCCCTTCAATATCACTCAACATAAGGGTACTCTTCATTGGCATGCTCACATCACATGACTCAACATAGGGGTATTGTGCTTTGGCATGCTCACATCACATGGCAACGAGCATGAGTCTATGGAGCATTCAATATATATCTTAAGCAAGGCGTTGTGTATCCTAAGACGAACACTATGCCGAGAATACCCTGATTCTAATTTAGAATCAAGATGATTAGCAAATTTTAGACAACTTTGATTGTTTCATTTATAGACTAGCTTAACTACACAAGGTTTACTGAATTCAACAGTGTTGCTTGCTAATGGACATTCTTAAGTGTGTTTTTAATTGGGTTTGTTTTTAATTTTTTTTCGAGATTCCAACTTTGTTATTCCCATGATATATGTAATGCTTGAGGATATCGCCATGGGTACAATAGTTGCTATATTTCTCCTTCCTTATGGAAGTATGCAATTTGAAAAAGATTTATTTCTTAGTTTTGGTCTAAGAAAAAAGTTATTTTGTTTTTTCAATTGAATTTCATAGATGGAAATTTGTGATTTGAGGAAAACTTAGATCAAAGAAAGGAATTATTATCATTGGCTTTTATATAGAGTAGAAAATAAGGTAAATAATTTTAGGTGTAAACTTTTAAGATGATGTAAAAATGAGAGGAAAAAATAAGGGGATTTGTATCACAATTTTTACATAGAGCAATTATTATGAAAGACGAAAGCTTCAATACTATACACTTTTATATGTTATAAGGAAAAATGTCATTAAAGGAAAACAAGATTACACATTTATATATGTAAAGGAAATATTTGTCTGCTTATATGATATCGAAAGGTTCGATCCACATAGATGAATGTAGGAGAATGCAGACGCGCACTCCAGGAACACAGAGGAGAGCAAAGGAGAAAATATTTGATAGCATAGATAAATAGTGTCCATTTAAGACAATTTATATATAAAAATGGACAAGACCATAGGACTGACTTACTGTTGGTTGCTAAACCAACTTGTTGCTTGCGTGTAGTAGTTACACTCTGTAGCTGCTACCAAGTTGAGCTTAGCCTGTCGTGCTTACTGATACTGATAAGAGTTTTAATTGTGATGACAAGAATTGTACAAGAGTTGTGAATGCATTGTGGAGTGCTTTAAATGAAATCCTTCATTAGATTGTCAAGGCATAGAAGTTGATTGTTTATTAAATACTCACATGGTAGTTGATCTTAAATGTTGCAGTGCACCAAGGTTGTGTATCGTGAGAAACAATGTGCACATTTCGAATGGAGGATTCTTGCCACAACATCACAATATCATGCTCATACATCTCATTTCCATGGAAGAAGAATTAATATTTAGAATTAAGAGAAACCACACGAGTGAGGCTACGCTCACAATCTATTATTCAATTAAGATAGATTATGTCATAATATAGGAATCCAATCTACTTAGGAGGTTACAACAAACAACAGGAAAATAGGACCTCATTAAACACTAGTAGAGTTTGTCTACGTAGCTAACTCTTGCTCCATTATTTCCTAGTCTCCCCCTTAATGGAGAATGGATTGACTTCTACACCTAACATCTCCCTAAACAGCTCAAACTTAATCTTTCCAAGAGGCTTAGTGAAAATATCAATAGTATTTTCACAAGTATTACAATACATAAGAGTTATTTCATTGGACTACAACTTTTCTCTACCAAAATGAAACTGAGCATCAACATGCTTTGTCCTTGCATGATAAATCAGATTATTCACCAGCTTGATTTAACTTTGATTATCACATTTGATCATTGTAGTTTCATTTTGTTCTTCTCCAACATCTTGAAGAAGTCTTCTCAACCAAACAACTTCACAAATTGATGTACACAAGGCTTTATATTCTGCTTCATTAGAAGATAAAGATATAGTAGGATGTTTTTTACTGCTGCATGAAACAACCCCAGATCCAATGCCAAACACATATCTAGTGGTTGATCTTCAATCATCCGGATTGCCAACCTAATCAAAATCTGAGTAACCTGTCAACTCAACATCAAATGCATGAGTATATTTAACACCATAATCAAGTGTTCCTTTTAGATACATGAGTATTGTCGGTGTTGCATTCCAATGGATTTCTTGAGGTTTTGCCATAAAATGACTTAACACACTCACATAATATGCAATATCAGGTCTGGTTGTGGTGAGATAGTTCAAACTACCCACCATCTGTCTATACATAGTGCCATTCACCTCTTTCAAACCATAATCACAAGAAAGTTTTACATTCTATTGCATGGGAACAATAGAAGATTTACATTGATCCATTTTAAATCTCTTATGTTCTTCTTTGACATACTTACTCTGACAAACAAAAGTTTGGTCTGCATTTCTCCAAACTTCAAGACCTAGGCAGTAATGTAACTCACCAAAATCTTTCATTTCAAAAACTTGTGACATCTGCTCCTTGATTTCATCAATTAATTTCCATGCATTTCCTGTAATTATTAAATCATCAACATATAAGTAAATCAATACTATATACCCCTACTCATCAAATTTGGTATACAGATTTGGATCACTCTTGCTCCTCATAAAACCCTGTTGAAGAAAGAAAGAGTCTATCTTCTCATACCATGATCTAGGTGCTTATTTTAGTCCATGCAATTATTTCTTTAA
Organism: Picea mariana; assembly: GCA_032191745.1. Taxonomy (NCBI): domain Eukaryota; kingdom Viridiplantae; phylum Streptophyta; class Pinopsida; order Pinales; family Pinaceae; genus Picea; species Picea mariana. The sequence goes on from JASDQU010501876.1 coordinate 5,472, forward strand.
CTTACACACTAAGTGTTCTTTCCCATGTTCCAAAAACCCTTTAGGTTGAGTAAGGTAAACCTCCTCCTTTAAATCACCATTCAAAAATGAAAATTTAACATCTAATTGGTGTAACTTCCAATGGTACTTTCTAGCTAAAGCAATTAACAATATGATGGTATTCAATTTAGTTACTCGTGCAAATGTTTCAGCATAATCAATACCTTATGTTTGTGAATACCCCTTTGCCATTGATATAGCCTTATATTTGTCTATACTACCATATGATTTAAACTTGGGTTTGTATATCCATTTTCATCCAATGGGATTTTTATGTTTACGCAATTCAATCAATTCCCAAGTATTGTTTTTCATTATATATTCATATTCTTCCTCCATTGCATTTCGTCATTCATCATGTTCATTGGCTTCATTAAAACTCATGGGTTCTATGACATTTGAAATGCTACTCATTAGGGCATAGTATCTATACCTCTCAGGGAGCCGAACCTGTCGTGAAGATCTTCTCAATTGATTATCTTCCTCCCCACTTTGTGAAGATCTCTCTTTGCCTCTAGGTGAACTGTGGTTGTTTGAAGTATCCATATCACTGAGTCCTTCTTGTTGTTGTTCTCTCTGTGGTTGTGGCTGTTGTTGTGGTGGTTGTTGTTGTAATTGTGGTTGTTGTTGTGATGATTGTTGTTGTTGTTGCTCTTCTTTAACTCCTTCATCAAGAAGTCTATGCCATTCCTCATGACAGTTGTCCTCATGATTTCCTGCTTCCTTCTCATTGAAAACTACATCCTTACTCGCAAAAACTTTGTGAGTAGAAGGATCAAACACTTTGTATGCTTTTAATTCAGAACAATACCCTATGAAAATACATTTAATGGCTTTAGCATCCGATTTATTCCTATTCTCCTTTGGAATATGTGCAAAATCCTTACACCCAAATACTTTCAAATTATGAACTGTAGGTTTGGAACCATACAAGACTTCAAAAGGATTAATATTATCAAGACACCTTGCTGGACTTTTGTTCTTTAAATAAACTACAATATTTATGGCTTCAACCCAAAATGTATTTGATAGATTCTTACCTTTCATCATAATGCATGCACATTCTACCAGAGTTATGTTTTTCCTTTCAACCACTCCATTATGTTGTGGAGTGTGGGGTACTATAAACTATTGTACTATTCCATGATGTTTGCAATAGTTGATGAAGTCCCCTAATTTATACTCCCCCCCTTGATATGAACGGAGGATTTTTATGGATTTTCCTGTCCTCTTTTCCACCATGGTTCTGAATTCCTTAAAGTAATAAAAAACATCACTTTTTCTTCTAAGGAAATAAACCCATGTGTATATCATGAAATCATTAATAAATAACATAAAGTGAAATGCACCTCCTAAATACCTAGTCTTCATAGGTCCGCAAACATCATTATGCACAATATATAACACCTCTCTCTTTTTTGTATCAAGATTAGAGGGGAATTCATATTTGTGCATCTTTCCTAATGCACATCCTTCACAAGCAACATTCTCATTCTTTAACATGGGAAGTCCTTCAACCATATTATTTTTCTAGAATAACAATAAATCATTATGATTGATGTGGCCATACCTTTGATGCCAAAGACTCTCTATTGACATAGTTGCAGAAGTCAGTGCGTGGTGTTCTTTTCTTGTAACATCAAGCTTGTATAGTCATTTTTCTCTAACTCTCATTGCAATAGTTCTGTATTGGTCCAACAGATCCTTCACTATGCAATAATTCTTGAAGAATTCAACCTTCAAGTTCTGATCTGTAATGGTGGAAATAGAGATCAAATTTTTCTTTATCCTGAAACATACACAACATTGTGAATGTGATGAACAATACCATTCCAAAATGTTACTGGAATATCTATGTATCCCTTGATCTAATGAGCACGGTCATCTCCAAGATATATGCTGACACCATTCTGTGTTTCTTTAAAATTAGTATACCACTTCTTATTACATGTCATATGTATTGATGCTCTTAAATCCACAAACGAGGCATCAACATCATCCATTTTAGTAGACAAAGCAACATTAGACACAATTAGTCTAAGATCTCATGAATAAAAATTCGAGGGTTCGTCAATATCATCACTAGCAATAAACAATTTGAGGTCATGATTTGAAGATTCTTCTGCATAATGCCCTGAATTTTTTCTAGGTTTATTCCTAGCCTCATCACTCTTCTTCTTACGACAATCTCTAATAAGATGTCCAGGTTGACCACAATAAAAACAAAATTTTGACTCATTCCTATTAGATGGCATACCTTGATTCAGCCTTGGAGATTATCTTCTCTGCGATGAAATGCCTCTCTGCAATGAACTGCCTCCTCTGCCTCTTTCTCTCGATCTCCCACTCGAGGATATCTTATTTTAACACAGTTCCAAATCTAAATTATGAGGCTTCAAATTCACAGATATCTCTTCCTCTTGCAGCAAAATACCTATCAATTCTTCAAAATTAGGAGGTTTCTCCCTTGCTGTGAGACCCATTATAAACATCTGATAATATTTTAGCATACCATTTAAGGTAATTGTAACAAGATCAGTGTTGGAATTTGTTTTCCCCATATGTCCTAGCTTGTCTTTCACCTCTTTAATGCGACCCAAAAATGAACTAAGAGATTCATTTCCATCAATCTTAATGCCTAGAAATTTAGTTATCAGGAAAATAATACGATTTGTATTTCTAGTTTCATAAAAATCTTTAAGCGTTGTCCATGTTTCAGCAGAATTTTTATCTTCTCTAATATGTGGAATTATGTTATCTTTAACAGACATACAAAACAATACCTTCTCCGTATTCTCGCGCTTATCCCAATCTTGGATCTGTGTTGTTGTCGCACCTGCAGCCGCATCGGGTTTTGTTTCATCTCCCTTCGCAATCATCTAGACACCATAACCTTCCATTAAGGTCTGCATTTTGAATTTCCAATTGATGAAATTTGATCCATCTAATTTATTGGCTTCATTGAGGTAGGTCTCTGCCAGTGGATTCACCATCTCTGAAAATGTCTTCTTGTCCAACCAGACAATGGATCCTTATATCACTAAACACACTTCAATGTTAGACTAGGCTGAGGTTATAGGAAAAACTACACAGAGCAATGAGAAGGATTCTCCCCAGGAGCCTTCTTACGCCCACTACTCATGGTCTCTCATTCCCCACATGCTTGTTCCTCCTAGGAGTATACACCTTCACAACCTCAGTCCATCAGTGCTTCACCTCCCTCTCTGGGCCTCGGTAACAGGTCGGATCAAGAAGTCTCAGATATCCATAGCTAGTGCTTGACTCTCTGAGAGAAAATCACTTCCCAGCAGCCTCTCTCACCTGAAGAGAGCTACATGCAGGCCTGACAACCTGCCTCTTCAACTAGTTTTCAACTCAATTCCCACAAGGTGAGGATAATAGCCACAACCACTGGTCAATTCCACTCAGGACACATAGAAGGAAACAACCCAAAGGTGGTTCGGGTACGGACTCTACTCTTCAAGAGAAGTTAGGATCAGCTTGCAGGACACAAGTGACATGGCTCAATCAACATAGAGGACGAACACAGACTTCTTCCATTCAGACCGAACTGAATCAACTTTGCAGAAAATCATCATAGGCTTCCCACCCCGAGCTGCATGAGGCATATCAAACACAGACATAGAGCTCCCCTCAGTTCAGACAACTCATGGTGGAATGGAGGACGAACCTCCTCCACAGTTAAATCTTTTGGTTAAATTGCATGTGCCAGGGCCGACACTTGTCTCCCATGAGGCTGCATGAGCTCCATAACATGCGTTCCCTTTTTCACACGTTCCCCTTCCAAGAACTTAGGATAAAAACATACATTTCTCATAACTGTGGGATTAATAATAAATAATTATTCCCAAGGATTTAAGCCCCTAATCTTAGACCCTAGGATCAAAACTTAGCCTCTCTTTTCAACCTTTCATCCCCTTTTCCTTTACCCACCTTGTTGAAGCTTAGTCCCCCATCACTCTTTCTTCTTGGTCGGTCTACACGCAACGATGTTTATTCTTTATTAATGTTCTGCATATTACATTTACAAAAATAGGATCTTGGACTTAAAAATTAGGCTCTTCGGCCTAATAAACACATAATCCTACAATCTTGTCAAAACTCAGCTAACCAGCCTACAAAACATGATTTACAATTCATAAACATGATTACAACAAGGCTCATCCATATTACAATTCACTCCCCTTATTTTTTCACCATCCTTAGTGCAACTTTTACACAGCCTCAGTGAGATTTCAAAAATATTCAAAAAGATGTGGATATTCTGCTCGCATAGCATCTTCATACTCCCTTGTCGCATCCTCAGGACCGTACCAGGTCCACTCGACCTTTACAAACCATATGGCTCGATTCTAGAGTTTTTTTCTTTTTCGGTCCAATATGTGCATAGGATGCACTTCCAGGACACATTTTTGCTCCACCTGAATCACATTCCAATCAATTACATGATTAGCATCAGGTATATATTTCTTAAGCAATGAAACATGAAACACATTATTCACAGTCATGGATTTAGGTAATGCAATCATATATGCAACTAGCCCCATCATTTCTAGGATTTCAAATGGCCCACAAAATCTGGTTGCCAACTTGGCATAGTTTCCCAACTTCATGGAACTTCTATTGGCTTTCACTTTCAGGAAAACATGATCACCCACTTTAAACTCTATGTGGGTTCTGTTCTTATCAGCATAAATTTTTTGCCTCTCTTGGGTAGCCTTTAAATTCTGCTTGATTTTTAGCATTTTTTCTTCCATTTCCTTGAGCAACTCTGGCCCAACTACTGTCATGTTAGCTAGATTATCCCATATTACTGGAGTACTTCACTTTCTTCCATAAAGTGCTTCAAATGGGCTCATCTTCAATGATGCTTGATACCCATTCTTGTAGGCTAAGTCTACCAAGTGTAGGTAGTCTTCCCATTTTAATGGTTTGTCCATCACATACATCCTTAGCGTGTCTTCTATTACTCTGTTCACCCTCTCTATCTATCCATCAGACTCAGGATGATAAGATCTACCAAGATTCTGATCCATTCTGAACCCTTTGAATAACCCTTTCCATAAATTCGAGGTGAATTCCAAGTCTCTATGGGACACAATTGTGTTGGGAATCCCATGCAATTGTGCCACTTCCTTCATAAATATGTCAGCAACATCTGTTTCCTTGTGAGTAATCTTTAACATAATTAAATGGGTAGATTTTGTAAGCTTGTCCACCAACACCATAATTGAATTGCGCTTCTTGCCGGTCTTGGGAAATCTTGTGATGAAGTCGATTTTCACCACTTCCCACATCCACTCAGGAATGTGTAAAGGTTGTAGTAACCCTGTTGGGTGTTTGTGCTCCATTTTAACCTTCTAACACTCCATACATCTAGCAATGTATTTAACAATCTTCTTCTTCATATCTGGCCAAAAGTAATGGCTCATGACCACTGCCATGGTTTTATAATATCTAGGGTGGCCTGCATAAGGCACATTATGAATTTCATGCAAAATCATATGTTTCAAGTCCTGGACATTAGGTACATTAATTATGTTCTTTTACAGAAGTGTTCCATTGGTTTCCAATTTATAATTTTCCACTTTCTGTGGCATCTCACCTTGTTGTAGCTTTGCTACCCACTCCATGTACTACAAATCTGCATTTGTGGCATCTAAAATTCTTCCTTTTATATCAGTTCGGTACATGCTAATGATTGTAGCATGTAATTCATATATTCTCTTGCTGAGTGCACCAACCACTTTATTTTCCTTCCCTTTGATATGCTTGATATCAAAATCATACTCACAGAGAAATTCCATCCCTCTACTCTGTCTAGTATTCAAGGTTGGTTGATCAAACAAGTACTTTAGACTGTTATGGTCTATTCTTAGTTCAAACCTTCTTCCCATGATGTAATGCCTCCACATCTTTAGATCATGTACTATGGCTGCCAACTCCAAATCATGAGTTGCATAGTTACTTTCGTGCTCTTTCAACTTTCTAGATTCATAAAAAATTACGAATCCATTCTGATTGAGGACTCCTCCTGGTGCTTCTTTTCATGCATTAGTTCATACCACGAAATCTTCAATTGGATCTACAATCCTCAAGATTGGAGCACTGGTTAACAGTTGCTTCAATAACTAAAATCTTTTCTCACATTCCTCTGTCCACTTAAAATTCTTCTCCTTCCTTTGCAAGGAAGTGATAGGGTGGGATATCCTTGAGAAACCTATGATAAACCTTCTATAATAACCAGCTAAACCCATGAAGTATCTAAATTTTGTCACATTCTTTGGCTCTAACCATCCTCTAATGTTCTCAATCTTCTCAGGGTCTACAACTATCCCATCCTTCGAAATAATATGCCCCAGGTAATGGATCCGCTGCTGATAAAACGAGCACTTGCTCAACTTGGAATACAGTTGGTGCTCTCTTAGCACCTGCAACACCATCCTCAGATGTTGTTCATGGCCTTCCTCCGACTTGGAATATAGTAGAATGTCATCCAAAAATACCATGACAAACTTTTCCAAATAGTCGTTGAATAAACCATTCATTAGACACATAAAAGCAATGGGTTCATTTGACAACCCAAATGGCACCACCATGAACTCGTAATGACCATACCTTGTTTTAAAGGCAGTCTTGTTGATGTTTTCATCATTTATCCTTACCTAGTGACATCCCAACCTAAGATGTATCTTCAAAAATATCTTCGCATCCTTCAACTGATCGAAGAGGTCATCAATCCTCATTAGAGGATACTTTTTCTTTACAATCACTTTGTTCAATTGTCTGAAATCGATACACAATCTCAGTGTTCCATATTTCTTCTTCACGAACGGAACCTAGTCTCCCCAAGGTGACACACTTGGACATATTTACCCCTTATTTAGAATCTCTTCAAGCTGCAATTGTAACTCTTTCAGCTCTGGCGTACTCATTCTGTAAGGAGATTTCGACACTGGAGTTGCTCCAGGTATCAAATTTACAGAGAAGTCAATATGTCTCTTCGGAGGCAGTCTGGGTACCTCCTGAAATACATCTTCAAACTCTTTTAGTATCTCATGGTCTTCAATACCTGACACCTTATCCTTAGGTGTTTCCTCCACATGGGCTGCAAATAATTGACAACCTTTTCTGTACCACTTCTTCAACTGCATTGCTGAGATTTCTCTCATAGTAACAACTCTAGATATTCCTTGGACTGTTTTTTGATTCCCTTCCTCATCCATGCAAGTGAATGCCTTATTATGATAGTCCAAGATGGCATGGTGTTGGTCCAACTTGTCCATCCCAATTAGACAGTCATAAGACCCTGAAGGTAGAATATTCAATTCAGCCTTTGTGCTCAGTCCATTCATGTCTACTTGACATGACTTAACCAACTCAGTGACTTTCCACTTGGATCCTGTAGCCAGCTACACTAACAAATATTTTTCATGTTTGCTTCTCGACAATTGAAAAATTTCCACCACTCTAGGATCTACATAACTATGGTTATCCCCTTAATCAATTAAAATAGTAATGACATTGTTGTTGATCATACCTTCTACTTCAATCATGTGTGATTGAAATTTAACTTGCTTGTTGTCCATGGCCACATAGATCCTTTGTATTATACTTCCCATGTCCTCCCTTGTTTTAGCTTGTTGAACATTATGGAAAACTCTCACTTTGCCATTTTTGTGGGGAAAATCTCTATACTTATGGTTTCCCTGACAACCCCAACACTGAATGGGCATATGTCTTATCCTTTGTTCCCCTACTTCAACCATTATCGGCTCTCTAAACGTTGGTTTTCCTTGAGGACTATTTCTAAAAAAGGGAGGTTTGTTTCCCTTCTTCCTCTGCTCTTTCTTAAACTTCTTCTGGTCATCCCAAGCCTTTCGAAAAGTAGGCTTTTCTCTTTACTGTTCGTAAAAGCATTTCTCTCTTCTTATCATTTCTTCCATGGTCTTGGGTTCATCATACTAGATCGTGTCCCCATTGGAAGATGGCAATTCACTCAAATACCTTTCAATCTTGACTCTTTGATGAACAAAACATACTTCAACAATTCCAAGAACATACATTCATACTCATCAATGGTCATGCTGCCTAGCTTGAGTTCAAAGGACTCTTTCATCTTCCTATCATAATATCTCTTAGTCAAGTATTTCTTCTCGAAATACCTCTTGAATTCCTTCCAAGTGATATCTTTCTCTCTAATGTGCTACACTTGCACAAGTTGATCCCACCACATCGATGATTTTCCTTTCAGTTGATACATCACAATTCTTCCTTCTACATGAGAGGAATAATTTTATAGTTGGAAATATTTTATCATGCCAAGCAACCATGTCTCGACATATTTCTCCTTCTGATGTTCTCCATCAAACGTAAGAGGCTTAATCTTGTTCATATCTCCCTTCAATTCATCCACTCCATATATCCTATGTTTTCTAGTAGGAGATGGGCTTGAACTACTGTGTGTCCTTCTCTTGGAGCGACCTTGGGAGTGATGATGGTGTCTACCTACACACCTTGACCTTCTACCTTCATAAGTCTGATGACTCCCTTTTCTACTCAAGTCACTCTCCTTATCCAACTTCTTTTCTATTCTCTCCAAACTCTTCAACATCTTTATGTTAAATTCACCTTGTTTTTCCTAAACTTTTCTAAGCTTTCTGCTATCTTCTTGGCGAGTTTGGGAATCCTTTTGCAATCCTTCAATGATCTTCTTCATGTTTCCTTCTTTATCTATGTCTTCACCATAGCCATTGGAGTTCGATCATTCAACTCCCAAATCAACAACCATTCCTTTTGCTTCATTCTCTGAACTGGAAGCATTTTGTGCCTTCCCCATTTCTTTTCCCTCAGTGGAAACTCTAAACAGTTTTGGCACTAGTTAACCTTCTGCAAACACAATGTCTAGACAACAGGAATTTTTCAGGTCATTATTCCTTAACAATTCCCACAACATTCATAAACAACTTGATTCAAGAAACGTTTAGTTTCCATGAATTTTACAAGCTCTGCTTGGCTTTGTAGTGCACTCGGGACTTAGTCCTTTTCTCTTAGTTTCCAAACCCATGCGACCAAGGGCATGACCAAGCGCTAGGTTTCAAGGTTCTCTAATCAGAACTTCAAGGTTTCGGGTTTCAGGGTTTCGGTCTTGGAGGCTCTCACCCTTGCTCCCCTCTCCAACTCCAAACTTCTGAACTTCCAACCTTTCTAGCCACCGGGCCCAGAACACAGTTGTCACCAACCAGGGTGATGACACGTGTTTCTCTTAAGAAGGTCCACGTTACTCTAGGTGATTCCATCCAACCCCACTGCTTCTACATTTTCCTTCAGGACCCACTGGCACATGGCACATATCCCATGTGTCCTCGTCCATCCCAGTGATGTCATCTTGACTCACTACTTTGTCTCATCAAGAGTTCACTATCACTATTCAACACTTCTCACTTCTCACTTCTCTCGGTTCCCAAAATGCCGAAATTCTTCCTGGACAATTAATGGTCAAGATCTCTCCTTGATCAATGGCTATAGTTTTATTCTATCACTATTCCTCCCGAGCTTTGTGACAGGCCAAGTAACTCCTTGGCACTCAGAGACAATCTAAGGTTCGAAATTAGTTCTCCAGACACAATTTCCTCTTGAAACCTTGGGTCGAAAGACCACTTATCCGGCCGATCTAGGCTCAATGTTGAAATTATGGCTCTCATACCATATTGTAACGTCCCCGACCACCAATCCACTTGCCAGGCAATTCTACCATGTGAAACATTGTCATACTTATATATATAACATGCATATTAAATCTAATTAACATATTTAATCAAGCAATACAGAGTAAGCACATGATTATTGCTAATATACATCATCAAGGACATTAACAATAGCTCATATGTGCAATAGAATACATGATAACATATAAGCATCACAGGCATGCAAAACATAATATTAAGCACAAACTGATACTTATCTTTGAAACTATGGTAATTCCACCAACCATGTGCAAACCTTCCATGAAAATCCCAGCCTTAGACCTCACTACTCATCATGCTCAACATTCGGTCACCCCCGATCTGGGACTAAGCTCCACTCAAGGTAAGGAAATTCTAGACTAAGATGAGGTTGTAGGAAAAACTACACAAAAAAATTGGAAGGATTTTCCTCAGGTTCTTTCTTACGCCCACTACTCACAGACTCTCATTCCCCACATGCCTGTTCCTCCCAAGAGTATACACCTTCACAAGATCAGTCCATAGGTGCTTCAACTCCCTCTCTGGGCCTAGGCAACAAGCCAGATCAGGAAGTCGCAGAGCTCTGTAGCTGGTGTTGGACTCTCTCTGAGAGAAAATCACTTCCCAACAGCCTCTCTTACCCGAAGAGATCTTCTCACGGGCCTGACAACCTGCCTCCTCAACTAGTTTTTAACTCAATTCCTGCAAGGTGAAGATAACAGCCACAATTACTAGTCAATTCCACTCAGGGCACACAGAAGCCAACAAATCAAAGGTGGTTCAGGTACAGACTCTAGTCTGCAAGAGCAATTAGGTTCAGCTGACAGGACACACAAGTGACATGGCTCAATCAATGTAGAGTACGAACACAAAATTTTGTCGTTCGGACAAAGGTGAATCGACTTTCCAAAAAAACATCATAGGCTTCCCACCCTGAGATACATGAGGCATACTGAACATAGATGTAGAGCTCCCCTCGGTTCAAACAACTCACGGTGGAATGGAGGACGAACCCCCTCCACGGTTCTTTCTTTGGGTTAAATTGCATGTGTCAGGGCCGACACATGTCGCCCATGAGGCTGCATGTGCTCCATAACATGCGTTCCCTTTTTCACACGTTCCCCTTCCAGGAACTTAGGATAAAAACATACATTTCTCATAACTGTGGGAATAATAATAAATTATTTTTCCCAAGGACTTAAGCCCCTAGGCTCAAAACTTAGCCTCTCTTTCCAACCTTTCAGCTCCTTTTCCCTTACCTGCCTTGTGGAAGCTTAGTCCCCCATCACTCTTTCTTCATGGTCGATCTGTACACAACAATGTTTTTTCTTTATTAATGTTCAACATATTACATTTACAAAAACAGGCTCCTGGCCTTAACACTTAGGCTCTCCGGCCTAGTAAACACATAATCCTACCAACTTATCAATACTTGGCTCACCAGCCTACAAAACATGATTTACAATTCATAAACATGATTACAATAGGGCTCATCATTTGGGATATTACAATATGCAACTTTCATCAATTTTCTCCTGTGTTGATTAGTCTGCCACTTTGCCTTCGGATCCACCAATCCATCTCTACCTTGGCTCTCAACTTTCTTAAAGGAGATATAAGAAAACCTTAAAAAGGAAGCCTTAACACCAATTCATGTATAAAAAACTCACATATAAAAAACTCACGCTTCCCCACAATGGTAGCACACAACACCCTTCATACAATACTGTTCACAATTTCTCACATAGAAAGCGAATATGATTTCAACACAGAAAACAAAACTGTATTCACTTCTTCCACGCAGAATGCCTTCTACGTTGTCAAATTTTGAAGAGCACCAGATCTGATTTGCTCACGGCCGTCCTCGCAAGCTCATGACTACGGATCGCATCCGTTCTCCTTCCCTTCGTAGCAAATAAACTCACGCTTCCCACAAACTTAGACTTCCCAAAGAAAATGGTCGACGTTCTTTGGACTCATGAAAAGCAACGCTAGCGCTGCTTCACTATGGAAGTCGGAGCGCTAGTCAGAGCTCGCAACGCTCTGTGAGTGTGGAAGGGGGAGTGCTAGTGCTAGTGCCCTAGCGGTCTTATATGCATACACCGGGTGCACGAGGGATCCGAAAATTTTGATTTCACAAGTGTGAGAGCGTCGACACGCCTCTAACAATATATAGGGAGCGCTGATGATCTTTCTGCTCAATCAATTCAAGATCTTGCACCAAGGATCTGATTCTCATGAATCTCACCTCAGTGATCTCCAACGTCGCTCTGATACCAACTTAGAATTAGGAGAAACCACACCAGAACGTCGCTCTGATACCGACTTAGAATTAGGAGAAACCACATCAGTAAGGCTACGCTCACAATCTATTATTCAATGAAGAAAGATTACATCATAATATAGGAATCCAATCTACTTAATCGGTTACAACAAACGGAAAAATAAGATCTACATTAAACACTAGTAGAATTTGTCTACATAACTAAATCTTACTCCATTATTTCCAAGTTTAATCACACCATCATGCACATACATCAAATTTATTAAAAAAAAAAAAAATTAATCACAACATACGCATACATAATAAAAAAATAAAATAAAAAAACATCAAAATTTGATTCACATACATTAAAATTTGTTACATACATCAAAATTTGTTACAGATGGCAGTGTTCTATTTGTAATGGACAGACTACGAAACTAGAGAGACTTGCCCTTAAAAGAACAGCTTCAGCCTAATAAAAGTTTATTACATACATTAAATAACATTTGCACGGCAAATCTGTTCATATCGTATTTACAGGCCTGAAGCAGTCTCCTCTCCCGCAGGAGGATGCTGCTCCAGCGAGCAAAAGAAAGTGGCAGAAATTCAGTAAATCTCTAAACACCTTAGCGTAGTTCCGAGAATCTAAACACTTGTTGAATGATAATTCAACAAAAACGCCAAGTGATTTTACACATACATATATGACTAACCAGAAGCTAACAAATATTTCGGAGAAATAGCAACGTAATTATATATACATAAGTGCTGCTTGTCAGAGAGCTATCATAATCAATTATTAGTTTCAGTTTTATTTCCATTTCCTTGAGGGTAATGTCCTTTTCGATACTGGTCGCGATTGCATCCATAATGGTCGCCATTGCAACCCTGAGGCGGGTAGTCGTACGGAGACGGGTACTTGGACGTGTTGTTTCCGTCCGCCAACAGTATCCTCCCCTCCTCTACCATTTCATCTTCCTGCAACCGATAAGCACACACAAATATACATCCCTTCCTGATTTATCAAACCAAAGTCTAAATATTCAAGTATTATAGAATATTATAGACAAGGAGCAAAAAAGCCCTCTCCCCACCTTCGTTAGTACTGACTGCGATTCAACAACTCCAAGTCCTTGAGTGAATGTTCTTTGTCGGTTCGCATCCTGCTGGCGAGAATCTGTAACAGACAGTCAGAACAAATTATACGGGCATCAGCACAATTATCTTTCAAAAGCAGCCTTTTGGCGTAAATATTTTTCGGTTGTGTATGTATGCATGTAGTACTCACTCTCTCTGGACGTACCCAATAATAAAGCTCGGCGGGGCGCCTTTTTGATTGCCTCCATCGATCCCACGAGACAGACGAAAGCCAAAAATAGTAACCAACAGTGGATTCTCGTACCGGAAGCCATGTTATGCTGTGCGTTTTCTGCGCTCTCCAAAGAGAATGCATGGCGATATATAGAAACAATGTGTGTCTGTGCGAGAGAACGAGGGGTCACAAACGCAAAGATCAAGCACACAGTTGGCGTAGGGGTTGTTGGTAAAACGCCAAAATAAGTTCAAAGAGGGATAGCTCTCCAAAGCGTGTTAAAGGAGACTAAATGATCTAGCATAGCACAGTAGCACTGCATTATTAGGTACATGAGAAGCCCAAAGGAACAGGTCTCTATGAGAGGCTTGGATTACGTTTTATCTAAAACTTTGGGAAAACGAATGAGAAGATGAGAAAATGCTATAATGGAAATACATTGCGGTTTTATTATTCTATAAATAATCACTGTTCCAAGTCATAAATCAACGTGGGATGTGAGAGCCCACTATCAAGCTTGCTCCTTTGGCCCCGCCACCATGGAAAATTTGTGGCATAACATTCTTTATTTACAATGGTATACTTCACTCGTTAACTGATCTATGTTCAATTTTACCAATTATATGTATCATAATTAAAAGTTTTTTTTAGTACTCAAGAGGAAATATTCGGAAATGTTTTTCATCTTCAATCCTCTTAGTATGAGAAAGATGGAAAATTATTTCATTTTAATTTTAAGGTGTTTTAAGAATTATCTAATATTCAATTTCACTATGTAATTAGTGACACTTTGTTCACTATGTTTTGAGAATTATCCAACACTTAGTTTCACTATGTAACTAGTGAGAGTTTGTTTTTATTTTAGCAGTGTTGATTTTCTTCTTTACATTTCTCAAACTAAGAAGTACTTTTGATATTCTAACATAAGATTGACCACCTTCTTATAATATCTTAGTTTCCTTTTATCTTCTAATTCTTTATTACACCACATATTTTTCTTATTCCAATCACTACTTATTTTAAGATATTGAAAATTTTGAACTTCCTAAAATAGAAATATCAAAATTCTCTTTGTTGTTACCCTTTAACGTGAATAACATTAAAAACAACAACTTCTTCCTTAATTTACTCGTTAACCTATGTTTGTGTAAATGACCACCTTCGTATGCATTATCTAAACCATGGACATGGTCAACGATTTAGTCTAGTTCATAAATTAGATTTCAATGTGATTTTTTACAACATTTTATTTTATTTAATAAAAAATAAGTCGAATTAAGATTTATCACTTATTTAAGTTATCATAATAATAAATCTTATATTTTGTATAAGAGAAGATTAAAAAAGTTATCCTAATTACAAATTTATAAGTTTATAAAATTTGTTTTATGTTTTATTAAAGATGAGATGTTATAATTACCTTGAAGATGAAAATTTGGTTATTGTATTTATAATTGTATAGAATTGCAAGATGTGAGGTTACACTTACTCTCAATACTAATATTTGTCAATACAATATTATTGTGATGATTTGCTTCTTTGAATTTTCTTAAAGTTGTTGACTCCTTTCTTCATTAAGGATGGACTAAGAGAGACTTCATATCGTCCCATTCCTTTTCACTTGCTTTTTTGGGGTGTTTTTTTTTTTAATTTTTTATATATTTGGGTGTTTATGAATTAAGGTTTTTATATGTTTTTAAGGAACGTGGACATGAATTAGGGGTTTGCATGAAAACACAATTTGGCATTCTTATTGATTATTTCTTGTCTTTAATTGTTGTGTATTTAAGTATGTGATTGTTTTATGGTTTTGGAATGCTTTGGATTTAAGTGATTCGTGTTTTTTTAAAAACCATGGTTAAAATATTTAGGAAAGAAAGTTTTCTTAATTTAAAAAATAATAATTTTAGATTGGAGATTTTTTTTGTTTTTGATATATTTAGATTTTAAAATTTGCATTATTTCTCTTAAAAATTA
>JASDQU010501876.1:20976-38063 GCA_032191745.1 Picea mariana
ACAATAAATATTGTCAGAAACATAAAAATACAACAATACACCATTTTTATTAATGAAAGAAATGTACAGAGTGCAAGACTTACTAGAATGGTAACAACTTTATCTCCGAGAAGAGATTTCATGGCTACGCTCATTCACAAGAAGATCAGTACAATGAGGCTCTGAAGGCCTTTTTACAATAAACATGAATGTCAAAACCCTAGACATTCAAAAACCTAACCCTAGAAGATGAAGCACCAAAAGTCATGTGGGGCCCGTTGGGGTAAGTTAATACATCAACTTCCCGAGGTTGTAACTCTTCATACTATGTTCGTTTTAGGTCCGTTGGAAAGGTATTTTTGAGAACTACACATTATGTCATCAAAATATGTCTTTGTCCATAGTTTTGATTGTGGAAATCCCAAAACACGTTTTTTAGGATCTCAAAACAACCCCCAAAGTGCAGAACCCATAATTACGAAGAAGTGTCCCCGTTACAGAGAAACCTGTTGGATGAACCAATTGAAATTTGAAACAACTGGATGGCCACCTATATTCACCTAGATCATATATATATATATATAATTCAAGTATGTTTAGCACTTTGTTTGATTACATCGTAGGATATGGTTATTTTGGTCGTTGTTTTCACTGTCTATAAAGTACACATTTTTTATTTAAAACTATGAAGTATTAAAGTTTCAAGAATGTCATCATACTGTAATCACTAGGTCATTTTCATTAAGAAAGCATATCAACAACTAAGATAGGGAGAGTTTGATGGAAGAACATATCGCTAAAATAAAAGTCATAAACAATTAACTCACCGAGTTGGTTTCGATCTCAATTCCTCTATTTTGGGGCCCTTACCACAAAATAGAGTCTTCGTTCTCACTCTTGATGGATAAGTCGCCTTATGGCGGTAAAGTGGAATTAAAAAGAAAAGTAATGCAATTAAAATCATTAAATTCCCTATATTTTCTACTGGCTAAACACCATGTGCTTACTCAATACTCTTGGGTGGATTCACTTGCTACCGTGAACTGGAGGAGATAAATGGGAAAGTCTTAAGGAAATGCCTTGGTATGTTAATTTCTAAAGTGCCTTACGAGCTAGCACATGAATAATTGTGTCTAATGTTTTAGTTCCATATCTTCGAGTTAGTTCAATAGATTCCAACATTGAAATATTATCATAGATGGGGACATAGAAAGGAGTAGTAGAAGTTCCTGGAGAAATAGTTCTTAGTGAAAATATAGGTGCAGTGCTAGAAGTTAGAGCCACGTTTTTCTTACCCAGTAGTGGAAAAGGTAAGGGAATGACCTAGTCTATTCCTTTCTTTTCCATATAATGCTTGCAAGTAACTATTGATGGGAGATAATGATTTTCATCCAAACCACTAGGGATCAGATCCCAATAAGACATTGGCCCATTGTGATAAGGCTTGAAGGGTAGATGTCTCATGGGATATATTTCCATTCCGGTGGAAGTGGGGACGTCTGAGGTCTTGCTGAGTCACAGGTTATTGGTATATCTGGATTACAGGTGGTTAGATATACTCTTGGGGTTATAGTGGCAACTAGCTAATTTCCTAGGTTATGCCTAGGTAATCCCAATGAGTTACCAATCCCCATGGTAAAAAATAATATTATATGTGTAATATATGTCTATGTGTGTGTGTGCTCTTTCCGTGTTGGAAGAGTGTGCACTTCAAAAAGCAATGGAAGGAATTGATTTAGAAACAACAATATATATGTATAAATGTAAAATTTGTTGTTTAATTTAATGAGTGCACAAATGGAAATGCATGTTTCTATATTTTGTGTTTTCATAATTATTCAACAATTATTTTACAAAAGGTAAATTTGTTTTCTTAAGTTATCTACAATATTTCATATTAATAGAAAAAAGACAATTTTACATTTTGCGAGCTATTGGTTTACCACCAAGGGAACCATATCAACAAAAGAAACAAACTTTTATATCCAATTTGTCTTCATAAGCATATAGGACTTAAAATTACATAACATAAAATACCAGAGATTGAAGGTAAAATAGTAAAAGTTTAGAGGGGTCTCATCAACATGTTGAGATCTAGGATGAGGAGGGCCCATAACCTCATTCCCTATGAAACTAGTGAGCCAAAATATTAACAGGACTGATATACATCAAATTAACCATGCGGAGCATTACCTTTGGCTACAAGAACCTGGGCTTGAACGTCGTTGAACCCGGTGAAGTCCATGCCTATAGGTTTCATGGCAAGTAGATTGATTTTTGTGCCTGGAAAACCTATGTCGAGAATCCAAGAACACATGTTTTCATTCATAGCTTCATCCTGAATGAAATTCCTATGGGCCTGAGTATCAGCTTCACCTAGATCAATCTATGCTTGAATTTCAGAGGGGATATTCTCCTTACCCTTCCCTCTCTTTCTTGTCTTAGTTGCGATTCGAGCAAGACTTCTTCCCTTCCGGGAAGATTAAAATGCCAGCGCTCTTGACTACTTTGGTACCTTTTGTTGGTAACTTAAGAAGGACCCTAGTTTGATCACTTTTGCACCAAAAAAATGGTTTTGTTGCCGAGACCTATGTTTTAAAATGGAACCTGTGTGGAGAATGCTTCCACATATCTATAGATATGAAATTCGACAATGGTGGGAAATAAATTATGATGCCTTTTTATGGAAGGAAGAGGATTTTTGAGGTAAAAGCGAGAGGAATATACGAGATTATGTCTTTTATTCAGAAAGATGGAGTGACCAGTATGAGATATTCTGTGTAAAATTCCCAGAAGAACTATTCCATTGGATAGATAGGCTCCAAGAAGCTCCATAATTCCAAGAACACGTCAAGAAGACCTGTACTTGGGATACAAAGAATATCGCAACAGTTCATTAGCTGGATCACTAGATTGCATGATTAGTTGATTTTTGGGTTAGTACGACTTTAGAAGGATACATCATTGAATTTACGACTGAGAATCACCAATATTTTTCATGAGCGGAAGAAATTTTCAAGAAAGGTGTGCATGACATACTGTTGAGGAACATTCCCCTATGGATCAAAGCATTCTTGATGGAGGAGGGGATGATACCTATTCCCTCAACTGAGATGGAAGCCTAAACACCTACGCTTTGGGTAGGGTGATTTTCGGGTATGATCATGACCAGAGAAGGGGAAAGGGTTATGTGACAGATGGGAGAATATTAAGAAACAAACGCAAGAAATGAGCGATCCTTAAGGAGAGTCGCCATTGTTGAGAAGTGGTGGAATGGAAAGGTAAAGAAAGCAACAAAGTAGTCTGAGGTGTTGCAAAAAGAAATCATATCAAGAGGAACAAATGAAAGTAAGAAGAAAGAGTTGAGGAAGGTAAGAGGAAAATAAATATTGGCCAGTCTAAGATTACAACAGAGAGAAGCGTAGAGAGGGAGGAGTCCCCAAATGGGTGCATGAGAGGAAGAGTGTGGATAAGCAAGGGAAGACAAAGCAGGTCTGGACCTTATAGGAGATCGAGAGGATTCAACCCCAATATCAGGAAACATCGGGAATTGGGTAAAGAAGGTTACTCCAGAGGAAGAAAACGAGACCTGCCAAATAAAGAAGTCAGTGGAACTAGCCCCGAATCAGCCGTCCCCCAGGTTTCATCTATACCCATGGTAAATTGTACACCACCTACTTATGTTAGTTCTATTCGGCTCCCTCTAGTTATTTAGAATCATTTTGTAAGTGTAAACTCTAGGAGGATATTGGGATCCCAAGGAATCTCAAAACTAGGACTGTTAGGTTTCATTCTAATAGGAGCAGTTATACCCACAATGGCTAGAAATATGGGAGGATCAATCCCCCAATACCCAAAATTCTGGGGCAAATGGGACGAAGATGTAGAGAAACATTGGTTCTTATGTGAATCCATCTGTAGGTCTAGAGGAACTCTCGATGGAAACACGTTAGTAGGATTTTAGAATACCTTGAGGGGTTGTGCTCTCAAATGGTACATGAAGGCTATTGAACCAGGGGTGCTAGGACAAGAGCTCACCCTTGGCCAAGTGTGTTTGAATTTCATCACTAAATTCAAGCTACCTTAGTCAGAGAAAGAATCTCTCACTGATTTGTAGGATATTCAAAAAAGGGAGGGAGAATCTGACTGGGAGTACAACAAAAAATTTAAAGATGTTATTATGAGGCCAACGCATCCAATTCATGAAGATCACCAGATGGAATGCTACATCCAAGGATTACTAACACTGACAAGAATTACTTTAATGCAACAATGGATAGCCACATTAATAGACGCCTTAGAACAATCGATGAAGATCGAAGCCATGGTAGGTTATCCAGGGAGTCTGATAATGACCAAGCCTCGAGTAGATGCAAATTTGTCACAACTCCAGTGACAAATATCAACACTAATGAAAAATATCCAAGATTAAACCACACCAAGAACAGGACGATGTCAGGTTTGGTGCAAAGGATGCTACACATAAGGGTATCTAGAAAATGAATGGCCGCGCATGAGGGGAATGGGAACTATTCACAATCCAATGGGACCCTCTCCAGGACCAATAAGAGGAGTTGCGCAAGTATTTGAGACTCCACCATTCCACACACTTGGGTTATACAATAACTTCCTCAATGCTCAATCATATCAAATGGTTGAGTATTGTGATATTTTTCGGATACATCAGCATAAATCAAGGAAGTGTCCTATTATGAAGAGGTACATGACTACGCCTAATAAAATACACTATGAGTTATGTGCATCTATGACCCATGCTACAAATCAATGTAGAACGTTGGACACACTTGCTTAGAGATTAGACCAGACAACATTCAAAGTAAATGAAACCCCTCAAGGACCTATAAGAGCTTAGGGAGGTGGGGCTGGAGGAGGATTCATATATAGGAGGAAGAAATTGAGGCAAAGGGTTGAGAAGATGTTACAACTACAATGAAAAAGTTAATTTGGATAAAGACTTCCCTCACCCAAGACGACCGTGATGCTCTCACTACAGGAACAATGGCCATGCAACTTAAAACTTCCCAGAACTGATTGCAAAATGGGAAGAACGGGTTTGTCAAAAAGGAGATAATATTATAAGATCATAATTAAAAAGGGTAATTGAGGGTCATCTGCCTAAGATTAACATCATTACTCATGTAGGAGAAAACATTGGGGTAGATGTAGATAGTCAGCCCAAGATTCAGAAATGGTTTCGCAAAGATGACAGGTATGACCCTTGTTATTGGATAAATCGGTAAGTGATGACACACACTAATCTCCCTAACTTAAACAAGAAATTAGAACAAAACATGACATAATACAAAGTTCTCCTTAGATTTGCATTGTAATAAATACTAGTTCAATGAGAGATAAATGACATATCATTTAAACCTTGTTTGATCCTTTCTAGTGTCGTCCTTCCTCCATATCAAGCTATGCGGGATGTTGAACCCATTGAGAAACACAAACAAAAAAAGAGAGAGAAAAAAATATATATATTCCAATGAAACCTATGCATAAGATCAAGGAGTTATGCAATAAAAATGGAAACACTTTTATATGAAAGAAATGCATTATTGTATTGTATTGATGAAAGTGGACAATACAATCTGTGCCTTGATGTTGCAAGGTCCCTTCCAATGGCCCTTTGCCTCAACACACATACACCTTTGATCCAATGATTTTGATGAAGAGTATACACAACCTAACTTGGAAAGCTAAAGCAAAGCTATCACAAACACAATCTTCAACAAAATTATTCATACATAATCCATCCTATACTTTCTCATGAGAGATACCTCCTTATATAGAGTGAAGGGGAAGAAATGAAGGTATTATTATGATCCCACTAAATTAGATAAGCGGGTGAGATCCAAATCGATCAGATTCCACCTCATCCTTTCGAGGATTCCATTCTAGAACCTTCGAGAAATTCTTCTTTTTCCTTTGTTTAAACATCGTCGCACCCTTAATAATGAGTAACCTGTGACAATGTCATAGGAAACGGTGGTACAGCCTGCAAAGATTTGGAATCGCCGCACCCATAACACTGAGCAAGGTGTGACGATCCTTCTTTACAGGGTTTTTCAATAAGGAAAACATGATTCCATCTCTTAGAGAAAGTCTTATTTCTTCAATATCCTTCAGGGAATAAGGAAAATGATCTTTCTTTTAATCGAAGATACACATATCATCAGTGGTCACGAGGGTGACAAAAATAATGTGTAACAGGATTCCCCCTAAAGTATGAATTTGGAAACGTGTGACAGCTGAAATACTTTGTAGAGTATGTGTGTCGAGAACAAGGAGCACATCAATCAAAGACCTATCAACAAACAAGAATCATCATAATAAAATACCATTTACTGAGTTAGGAATTCCCATACTCAGAATACAAGTGATCCTATGAATAAGTGTCAAGCAAATCATGGCCACCAATCATATACTGTCGATCCATGTCATTATGATTCAACATAGCCATGAGAAATACACTGCGAATCCATGCTATAAAGACTCAAATTCGAACATATCCATGAGAAATACATGGTGGATCTATATGACAATTAAAACTCATGAATACTCCATCGCAACCTGGATTCATGTGAAAGTATCTAGGGTCTTCACTTCCATCATCTCGAAGTATGAATATATCCATGCGATTACAGGTGTTGGAGTTGAACATGGTAGAAACCACTTGATTACCAGTCATTAATGAATACCATTAACAAGTGCGAGGGAAATCATCATTAATGTCAATGACCCCCAAGGTGCTCTAGTAAAAGCCAACTAATGTGGATTAATGATATGAAGTCAAACACTTAATGGAATTTTCCAATAAGGGGCCAATGATGTAAACCCACTGTCGAAAATGAGGAAACCTACCATTGAGGCATGCAGGCTCCAAGGTACTAATTTGTTTCTAATTCTACTTCCTATATAATGAGTTGAAGTTGATAGTAAAATACTCGTCATGGGAGGGCCTTAATGTATCCCCCATCAATGACATGAAATATGTAACAGATTTTAAGTAGATCAGAGAATAAATTGATTCAGGACCAACTCAAGGAAGGGCCACATGGTAAGATTTTGAGGGTTTCATATGGTCAACTTGATAGAAGACTCATTTTGGTTGAACTTATCTTGAACATATAAATGACATGACAATTGTCTTTCCAACATTGACTGAAGGAGGACCAATATATAGACTTGCAGATGATCAAACGAGAGACAAATGGATTCCCAAACCCAGATACAATAATCAAAAGGGGTGTCATGTTAAAGAGAGACTTACTACCACTAACACAAATATAGATATACATTTCTTTTCCAATTTCCCCCCACCATTTCTGTCGAGTACCTCTTTATTTTTACACAATCTTGAGGAGGATAACATATGCTTGAACTGTAAGCTCATCCTTCGGATGAGTCCCACAGAGTATTTTTAACGAACCCTAGGAAGGATTGGTTCAATCCCATATGGTTCTTTCGATATTTTTTTTACGAGTCCAAGGAAACAAAAGTCATGGGTTTTTCATATTTAGAGAGTCTGAAAAACACTTAAAGAAAACTCCAAAATGTCCTTTTTCATGAACTAGTCTGATGAGACTGAAAAAGAGATAATCTATTGCTCAATAGACATTTTCTTTAAATACTTTAACAAGTGTGAAAAGAGCAAGATTTTTTGGAAATATTTTCATGTTTAGGGAGTTTGAAAAGCGCTTAAAGAGGACTCCAGGGGGGTTCCTTTTTCGTATAGCCTCCACGAGTCCGAAAAAATGATAAAAGTATACTCGGTTACATTCTCATATATTTACGAGCATGAGAAATAACAAATACTATGCTCGACATTTTTTATTGAAAAAAATTTAAAGAAAAAAACGTAAAAAATGATAAAAGGGTTGATCCATATCAAAATATCTAGTCACCTGACCTGTATCCTGTAATATTGATAATTTGAAATGTTCATTAGGGTTAAAATAGGTGAAAAATAATTTTATTTTAGGTTAAAATGGTAAAATAGGTTAAATAAGTCAAAAACTAATTCATTTTTATCATTCCATTTGTATTTCACCAAAACCAGTGTTAAAACCGCTATTTTTACCTGATATTAAAGTGACGATTCCTGCGTGATTCATGGATGATTTCTCGAGCCGTCTATGTGAGGTTGGTGCTCTCCCTTTCCTCTCTCTATCGGAAACTACGATGATCCAGTATCGTCGTAGAGGTTAGATGGATGAAGTGTGACGATGTCACACTGTTCTAAACTTGTGACCTATGATGACTGCAACTCAAAAGTAAAAATGAATAAATGAACTAAGGAAGCCAACAAATTTAGATTTTTAATGAACTAAATTATGTTTAAATGTTCTTTGGCATACTTTCCACTGTTCAAGATGCTCAAATGGTAGGAAAGAGAGCACGAAGAGCAATATTATATTGCGGGGAATGACCCCAACAAAGTTATGGCACTCCAGGAATGTGTCTTTCTTAAGTTCTTCAAGGTGTGGGGCATGAGGGTGTAATTAGTTATATTAGATCACTTAGTCCGAATGTGGGATGTGAATGAACAAATTTTTCATGTTGGGGTACATACACTCACTTTGGACATTGAAAAAATCTATTCCTTGACCGGTTTGTCTCATCGTGGATCTCGAGTGTCATTATAAAGAGGTAAAGAAGGAGGTCAGCCAATGGATTACTATGTCACGGAACACTCCTCATTTGGTAGAGAGAAACACAGTGGGAAGGTTTCCATAAAGGATGTCCTCGACTTATCTTTGAGGAAAATACTCTACACCATTACCTGTGTGGCATGGAGTGCAACTCCACACATGGCTTTGTAGAATCATTTTCAGTATGCCATTGGGTGCATGGAACCTCGAGTATTCAATTGGTGTGAGGGCCTCCTCAAGAATATTAAAAAATAGTTAACAAAGTGCAGGACTGGTTCGCTAAAACAATTTGGGTACAGATCAATTTTGGTGTCCTTTTTCCTAGAAAGGGTCCCAGTTTTGCGTCTTCAGGATGTCGATTGGGGTGTGCCTGCTCCAAAGGATCCTCCCATGAATATATGGGTTGAAATGATAGCATTCCATGGTGGTGTCCCAATTTTTACATATGCGCCTATTGTGACATCCCCAAAAATAAAGTATTTTTGAAATTCAAAAATTGTTAGTGAATTATTTTCGTTTTTAGTAAATTCAAATTTGGAAACTTTTTTCCATTTATGGCAATTCTGAATTTCAAATTTGATAAATTGTAATTAATTATTATGACTGTTGGGCAGAGACCTGATTTGACCCAACTAGCTATTTGACTATGACACTTGTGTGGAAACAGAATATTGTTTTATTTATTGTAGGAGGACAAATGGAACAACCATGTTAAATTCAGCTAACCATGACTCCATGAGTGGGGAATGTGTTGGAACTGCCCCTGGGTTGATTGTTACAAGTGAAAAATCAGGGATTTGGCCATTGGTAGCCCCTAAAAATTAGGGATTTAGAAAGTTGTGAAAATTTCCCTAGGGAAGAAAAAAAAGACCTAGGCAAAAATATTGTTTGGATAAATATCATGTGTGATGAGGTAGGACGCTGCTTAGTATGAATATATATATATATATATATATATATATATTGATTGTTGTTATGAACACTACTTGTTGAGTGTGAAGCAAGGAGCAGAGTGCTGAAGTTGAACAACATTGTTGAGGAGGAGTTTCGAGTTATCCCTCATGGATTAATGGTCAGGATAGGGGGTGGATTGGGCAAGTGATTTGGCTGCCCTGTCCTAAGGTTGGGAGGAACGTGGTTGTTCGGTTTGTCTTCCCGTGAGCTGGTTCAGATATGTATTCTATTCCTTCTCTGTTTGGAATGATTAAATTTATTTATTGAAATGTATCTATCATTTAGGTTTGGAATAATATTATGGATGAATTATGTTCTCTCTTGTGAAGTATAAAACTAACTGATTATCACCAGATTTAATTCAGAGTAAATTGTCGACTTAAATATACAATGAATAATGTACTTTCATTTTTATTCTATGAAAGAGTATGTATGGAAAATTCTGGAATTTATTATATAGACTAAATTACTATTGTACATGTATACTTATGCTGAAACTAGTAGGGAGCACTAATTATTCCATATATATGTACATGTGTATATTGCTCAGATATATGTGTGTGTGTGTGTGTGTGTGTGTGTGTGTGTGTGTCTAATTGCATAGTTGACAATCGACATATACATTTTAGAGGAGAATTCAGATACAAGGTTGATAACAAAAAATATATATGTATNATGGAAATAGTTTGATTATACATATCCCTTTCCCTCTTGACAAGCACTACCGTAGGTTGCACAGGAAGGCATTGTAACATTATAAAATACTACGTACATTTAAAGAATTGAAGGAAAAAAGACCTACCAGTTATTTAGCACCCCACAGTACAACCAAAGAATGGCAAAAACATATATATATGATTACATATGTATAAAGAAATAGTTCAGATATAATTTACTGAGTTGGGAACTCTCAATCTACCTTATATACTAATGGACTCAGGTCTGTATAATTACCTAATGCATAAATCCAGTCAATCCCTTTGTGACCAGAGATAGCATATCTTCAGACAATTCATATATACATAAGTAAAGTAAATTAAGAACATATTTGAATACACCTCAGAATAAAACAAGCAGTCGGTCTAACTATTACAAGGCTAGGCTGAAATGCTACTACTGGAAACGCAAAAAGGTTACACACCCCGTACTCTTGTTCTGCCGAGGGCCTACAAGGATAAATATTTAAAGTAGAGTTATAGGAATGAAAGAATAATCATCATATTACTCATAATATCATTTAAATTCCAATATAAAAGGGGATTTAAATTCATAGTTCCATTCCAAAGTGTCGATTTAAGGGCCAGTAAGAAATCCGACTAAGCCTTTCGACCAACCCTTAGTTTTACAGTTGACCCTCTTATTGGACCATGAAAACAATTTTACAGAGATAATAACCTCCGTAAAAATGAACAATCTCTACCATAGAGAGTTAACCCTTCCTTCTACCATCAAACTCCTAAGTTCCTTGAACAGAGTGGAATGGAACCCGAATACCTCTTACATAGATGATAACAGTTGTTCTTCATATATTTGCGTGACTGAAAACCCTGAATGTGTTGTGATAAAACCATTATAACTTGACCCAGAGAGATAGGAAGATTTAACATATTAATAAGAAGGAAAACTTGAAGTAATACTTATTTGTATTTGGAGGGATTTGACATCCTTCACTATTGCAACCAACCATGTTCCCTCTAGACCGAGAGGGGAAGAGAGTCCCAAAACTCCCTGATGGGTATCCTCGCAAAACCAAAGGAGCCCACCATTAGAAATAAGATCCAGTAAATAATCAAGGAAAAGTCTACAGAGAGAGATTACGAATGTTGAACACATACATGAATCACATGACAAGCATGAACCAATATTTGATTCCAAAAATGTAAAGATGGGATGCTTCGGGCCAATAAAAAATACCGCTAAATCTATTTCGAACCTATGGTTTATTTTAGTTATGGGAGGGAATATAGAGACAACATAGTGTCAAAAGTTCAAGTCACACATACCCTTTTGAAATGCATTCAGATTTATAAGAGGATGAGAAAGAACAACATAAACCCAATCGCCCTTAGAATATTTCGTAGGGTATATGTTTTGTTTTAATAATTAGTCTGACTATCAATTTTTTTTATGGGCGGATTCCAAACATGAAATTTACAGTCGGGTGAATTCGTTGAATAGTATGGGAAACCGAGGACCCGAGAATAAAATTTCTTACTAGACACCCAACTAGGATATGAAACAACATTCAAGGCTTGCCAGAATGATTCACGTATTCGGAAATAAGCATAGCAGTTAGGCACATATGAAAACCCTAACCCAATAAACTCTGGAGCCATAGTTTTGGTGAGGCATGGTGTATGATAGAGAGAAACCCAATACTTAAACCAGTGAATATCATGCAGGAGCATCGTAAGCAGTCAAGCGAGCGTGAAGGCGGAAGAAAACTGGAAGGCCACCAACACACGTTTTGAAATATTTTTGAAAACATAAACATAATGGTTAAAGGGAAGCGTACTTGCATATTGTAAGAAAATCTTGAGCGATTGCTCTCATCTGTAAACCATTAAGGAATTTATGCAATAGTTAATGAAAGTAGGTAGATTTGAATGAAGATTAGACAGTTTAGGAGCGTAGGAGGGAAAACCAACTATAGACACCCTCACCTTTGTATCATTTGTAACATTAAGATAGAGAAGGAAAGAGCTATAGCAGAAAAAGTGGTAGAGAAGAAACCATGTACAGAAGTTATGAATTAATATATGAAACTTTGATTCAGACTCATGGTGTTATGATGCTTTCTGTGTATACATGCTAAATGGTATGCTTATGGTTGTTTATTCTCTCTGCTATGCATTTGCTTTAATATTGTGTGAATGTATGATTTCATGTTGAATGTTGAAGTCTGAAAGAGAGAGAATGAGTTTCAATTGTTTCTCTTCCTGAGAGAGTTTCCTACAAAGAGTGCAGTGGAGCGTCCACAAGGAGTGCATTGACAAAGATTCAGAATTTATCTCTGAAAGCTCAAGAGGGATATCATTGTTCTCATTCCTATAGAAGTGCAGGGGTAGCATAGGAAGCCATGCAAGGAGTGCACATGCATTGGAAGTCTTAGGACTTATCAACAAAAGGAGAGTTGAAGGACTGCTATTGTGGAGAAAGTGCATAGAGTCATGAGTTCAAATACCCAGAAGTAATCGAAGGATTTCCACAAGGAATGCACGCAGGAATTCTTTTGTGAATTGAAGTGGTTAGACGAAAGCTCAGAAGGGTTAACACCTTTGAAGTGTTCAAAGGGGGAAGCCAAAGTCAATTCATAGGATTTGAGTTCCATTACAAGAATACTAGTTCATTTCGAAGGAGTTGTCAAGGAAGAAATCGAGCGGTCAAAATTCTCCGAGGAGAACTTCTGAAGTCGCGTGGACCGTGATATCCAGAGAAGCTACAAGGTGGAGAGTGGAGGATGAACCCATCAGTTGGTATCAAGAATCAATGTGGACCATTGATAATGACCTTTTGTGAGCCATCAGACCATTTTGAAGTTCGGGGATTCGTAATTTGGGGAGTCGAGAGTCTTGCGTTTAGATTCGTGACGACGTGAAGTCTGAAACCCCGATAAAGTGACACGACCTGTGTGGAAGTCAACTTTTGGTTGACCTATCGGATTTCAGAATTTCAACATTTGGGAAGATGAGAGGTAAGGGATACTTTGTTCCGAGATTCCTAAAATCACGAAACACGACACTGTCATGCAAGAGGAGGATGTGGCCAAACATTTCGGGAAACCAACATTTTAGGTTTCGATAGTTGGAAGGCCAGGAATCTTGATGATAGGTATCGCGAAGTCCGGAACCCCGAAGTCCTGAATTTGAATAGGGTGCATGATGCAAGTAGAACCCCTCTAACCCTCGGGCCGAAGTTCGCTCTCAGGATCGTTCAATCACTCCTCCTGATCTTAATTAGCTCTTTTGATTCCCTACTGGAATCTCAATTTCTCGATCCACAACTCCTTCTTCTTTCCTCACTGTCTTTTGTACACGACCATGAAATTTGTGTTTCGGGACTCACAGAGTTCTGATGTCAAGAACCTCTGTCCCCTTGATCTCCCAAACACCGAAATGCTGATATGTCAAAAAGGATTCATTCAACAATTATTCCCTGGGCTATGTCTTGGTCCATGTGACAAATCCTCATAATACCTCCGTCCTATTTTGGGGTTCCCAGTGTGTAACTCTCGGTTCCTTGTCCTTTTGACTCCCGAAATGCCGATACCTGAAATGTCGAAATGTTATTTTCCCCGGGTCTTCTCCTTTCATGATTTCGGGTTTCCAAACACCGAAATGCTCTAACCTTTTGTCTGCAGGATCCCCGAAAGGCCGATTTCTGGTATCCCGATATGGCTTCACCTGTTTCCTTACCTTTCGTGATTTCAGAGTTTCAATCCCCAAAATGCTCTGTCCTCTGTGACACAAGACCCCCGAATTATTGAAACCTGGTATTCCAAAATGCTACTTCCTTGGGTCTTCCCCTTTCATGATTTCGGAGTTTCAATCCTCAAAAACCCCAGAACCTTTGTCTTTGGAACTCCCGAAGTTCCAAACTTCGATACGCCAACTGGGCACCTTCAAAAAAATCCTTTCAGACTTTCCCCGAAATCCTAGATTGATGCCACATGTCCTCCTAAGATGGACGGTCCAGATTGTTTCACGATTTCACAACTTATGACCCCCTGTGACACACTCTTCTCTATCAACTCGAATCCTCGGTAACCAAAATCTCGGTGGACTCTCGATCTCCGCCACGTGTCCTCCATGGATGGACGACTGTGATCTTTTCGCTATTTCGAGACTTTCGCCGTGGAGTGTCCTGACCTTCGTCAACAATACCTCTGAAATACCGAAGTCCTAAATCCCAATGTGATCACTCTTTCAGAACTTTTGTGTCCTCTACTCTGTGAGTGAGGTTTTAAACCTCGTGTAGCTATTGAGAGATCTGACGACTGTCGGCTATTATGAGCGAGGTCCAACATCTTAGAATCTCTTCTGTCATGCATGCTCTTCCACTGCTTCCCAGAAGTGGAAACTTTAACGGTCCATATCTCTTCGGCTGATCTGACGGCAGTTGTGCTCCTCTTGAGGTTATGCACTTTTCTTCCTGATTTGGTAGAATTACCCAAGTTCCCAAAGGCCTCAACCTTTGTTTCTTCCTCTACAATCTCTACATTCTTAAGTCTCGCCCATTTTCTCAAGGACGCTATACCTCTTGGTCTTTTGTTCTCGAATCCTCAAGGGATTCTGACTTCTGTTGAACTCACAGCAGAGTTCTTCCTCAGCACTCTGTACCTGTTCTCAATGCCCTCCTGGAAGAGCCTTACAAAACTCCTTATAGATTCTGTCTCTTTACTGTGTCTTCCTCTACATAGTCTTGCCTCCAAGGTGTTCAACAACCTTGAGGTCCTCCTCTGAGCTAATGATTTCAGCTACTGTGCCCTCCTAGCACACCTTTTTCTGAACCCACAGAATTTAAAAATGCACTCTCTGTGCATGGCTATCATAACCCATAGCATTCTATCACACCATCCTGGTGCGAAGCCTCAAAGACCTCTAACCCTCAAATCAAACAACCCCTTCAAATGCATACCTACAACATACATCTACAACATATAAATAACATGCATAGACATTCATTCATCATAGAAAAATACTCATAGGAAAAACTGCTTCTATTTGTATTAATAAAAATGCCTCTTTACAAAGGTGTTCTGAGCACGAACTTCAATAGAGTCTCGGCTCCTTCTCAACTCTCTCTACATACTACTTCTATGCCTTCCTAGTACTTTTCTACCAACTTACTCTACAAAAGAGATTCAAAGATATTTTTACATGAGGGGACTCTTTGAGCCCTTCCCTCCAATCTACCTACCCTGTTCAATTACATTGAATGGGCTGTCTAGTCCAGAATCAGATCTAGATTTCATCCTTATGAACATTCAAGGCTCCCTACAACTATGCCTATGCAAAGCCTAGCTTTCTGAATCAACAACCTTAAATTCATTTAATTACATTCATTTCCAATTTGAAATGAGGGTTGTGCCTCTCTTCATTGAATACATGTGCTGATGTGGGCTGGCTGGCTAGATGATTGACGTGGAGAGATGCTGCTGCATCAGTGTGACACTATTACAGCCAAGGGGATTTGAGTTGGCACTTGGTGTTTGTAAACACAGGCTCAACTCATAAGGACCCCTGGATCAATTGGTTGAAGGTTTCGATAGGGATCCAAAAGAGCCACTTCGTCTCAGAGAGGGACATTTGAACGATCCTGTGAGTGGATCTTGACCTATGGGTTGGGGATCTGCGATAGTTTTGGTATCAGAGTACAGAAAATGTCTTTGCTTTCTATAGCAGAGGAAGGAAGAATATTTCTCAGCCACGCTGCCAAGAAGGAGAGATAGACCAATGCCTGATCCAGCAGTGGAGAGAGAAATGTGTGAATTACATGTCAGGCTTGATGCCATGGAGAAAACACATAGGTGCACAATCGACAATGGGGATATCAGTGAGGCTGATATTAGAAATGAAGCTGGACATGGAGAAGAAATCATAGTTGAAGATGTTGTAGATGAATGCCTATTCAGGGCTATCGCAAGGATAGGTGCCAGGGAAAAAATGGAGATTCCCATGTATGAAGGGAACTTAGATGTTGAAGAGCTTCTAGACTGGATTAGAGCTCTGGATAAATACTTTGACTATGAGGATTTTGAGGACGATAGAAAAGTCAAACATGTTGTCACTAGACTTAAAGGGCATGCATCATTATGGTGGGATGAACTGCAGGCTGACAGACACTGCAAAGGAAAGGAGAAAATCAAAATTTGGGATAGAATGGTTGTGAAGATGAAGGAAAAATTCATCCCCAAGGATTATCAAATTACTTTGTTTCGGAGGATGCAGAACTTGAGACAGAAGCTGATGTCAGTGAAGGAATACACTGAATAATTCTACAAATTAAACATCAGGGCAGGTCATCGGGAAAACAACTATGAAAAGGTTACCAGATACATGAATGGTCTGAGATATGACATCCAAGATGAGATGAGCATGATGATCATTCAGACAGTAGAAGATGCTTATCAGATGGCTCTGAAAGATGAAGAAAAACTAAGCCGAAAGAAAGGTCAAAGAGACTGAGGAAGAAGTCAAGCTAGAGGCAAAGAAGTTGCCCAAGACAGAACTCAGAGGCCTCAAGAAGAGGGGAAGAAACCTCAAACTCAGCATGAGAGAGGAGGAAGCTCATAGAGAGGACAATACACTGATAGAAATAATTTTCCTCGAACCAGAGCAAGAGGAAGAGGCAGAGGTGGAGAAATAAAATGCTTTACCTATGGAAAAAATGGACACAAATCCTATGAATGTCTGGACAAAAAGAAAGAAGGAGGCAAAACTCACATTGTCAAAGCACAAGGAAGAAATGTTGAGGCAG
>JASDQU010501876.1:38163-57527 GCA_032191745.1 Picea mariana
TGTCATTCCCATGGATGTTTGTCATTTATAGTTGTGTAGACCATGGCAATATGACAAGAATGTAGTTCATGATGGGAGAAAGAACACATACACCCTGGAGAAGAATGGGAGAACTCACATGTTGTTGCCAATTAAAGATAAAGAGGTGAAAACAGAGACAAGCAACACTGTACTTCTCATGAGTGGGAAGGAACTTCTTAAAGAGGTTAAGAAGAAGGAAGATACACAATTTATTGTTGTCAGGAAGCCTAGAATTGTTCTAACCAATACAAGAGTGGATGATTTGCCAGAGGAAATCCAGAAATTGCTGGTAGAATTCGTTGACATAGTAGTGAACGAACTACCTCGTTCGTTGCCACCGATCAAAAGTATAAGTCATCACATTGATATTATACCTAGAGCTAGTTTACCAAACAAAGTAGCATACAGATTGACACCATAGGAGAATGAAGAGGTCAAGAGACAATCCCATGACTTAATGGACAAAGGGTTGATTAGAGAGAGCTTGAGTCCATGAGTTGTTCCAACAGTGCTCAGCCCAAAGAAAGATGGAGGTTGGAGGATGTGCATAGACTCAAGGGAAATCAACAAGATTACCATCATATATAGATTTCCAATACCAAGGATGGATGATTTGATGGATTTCTTGAGTGGAGCAATTTTTTTTTCAAAGATTGATTTGAAAAGCGGATATCATCAAATCCAAATGAGAGAAGGTGATGAATGGAAGACAACATTCAAGACGAATGAAGGGATGTATGAATGGATTGTTATGCCATTTGTCTTAACAAATGCGCCCAATACTTTCATGAGATTGATGAATGAAGTCCTGAAGGATTTCATAGGGAAATTCATCATTGTATATCTTGATGATATATTGATTTTCAGCAGAACAGAAGAAGAACACTTGAAGCATTTAGCTACAGTGATGAGTAGATTACAACATGAGAAGTTGTTGATAAATATGAAGAAATAGACATTTATGAGGACAAAACTCATTTATTTGGGTTTTGTTATCTCTGCAAATGAGCTGAAAATGGATCCGGATAAGGTAGAGGCAATTAAGAATTGGCCATCACCGAAGAGTGTATTTGAGGTTCGAAGCTTCCATGGTTTAGCTAGTTTCTATAGAAAATTCATCCAAAATTTCAGTGGGATTAGAGCATCAATGATGGACATGCTGAAAAAAAGACACAAAGCTTTTCATTGGACAGAGGAAGCAGAAAAGAGTTTCAACTTGCTAAAGAAAAAGATTACTAAATAGCCAATTCTGGTGTTGCCAGATTTCAGTAAGACATTCTAGGTCAAGTGTGATGCAGGTGGATTTGAAATTGGAGCGGTCTTGAGCCAAGATGACAGGTTGATCGCATACTTCAGTGAGAAACTAAATGAGGCGAAGGTTAAGTACTTCACATATGACAAGGAATTTTATGCAGTCATAAAAGCACTCAAGAAATGGAGGCATTATCTGATTCCTAAGGAGTTTGTTTTGTACACCGACAATCATGCTTTACAATTTGCGACTCAACAAGAGAAGTTGAACCAAAAGCATGCAAAATGAGTTGAATTCATGGAGAATTTTACTTTTGTAACTAAGCATATTTCTAGTATTGCTAACAAAGTTGTTGATGCTTTGAGCAGGAAATGTTTGTTGATGCAAGAATTTAGAGTTAAAACTTTGGGTTTTGATAATCTCAAAGAAATGTACAGAGACGATCCAGATTTTAAAGAGGCGTATGAAGTGTCTGAGAATCCAATTCTCAGGGACAGAAGCCAATGGACCAAATATATGATCCAGGATGGATTATTATTCAGGGGCAATCAATTATGTATTCCAAAATGCTTCATAAGGGAGAATCTACTGAAAGAAAAACACAGTGGAGGATTGGTCGGACATTTCGGTCATGACAAAACATTCTTGAAATTGAATGGTTCATATTTTTGGCTAGAAATGATGATAGATGTCAAAATATTTGTGGACAGATGTAGACTTTGTCAGCACATAGAAAGCAAAAGGTAGAACACAAGGTTATACCAGCCATTACCCATACCTGAGAGGCCGTGGGATGCAGTGAGCATGGATTTTCTATTGGGACTGCCAAGGATGCAAAGAGGTTGCGATTCAATATTTGTGGTAATCGATAAATTTTAAAAGATGGCACATTTCATACCATGCCAGAAAACCAGCGACGCAACACATATTATGAACCTATTTTTCAAATAAGTTGTTAGACTTCACGGCTTGCCAAGGAGTATTGTGTCTGCTCGGGATACCAAGTTCGTGGGACATTTCTGGAGGAATTTATGGAAGAATCTGGGGAAAAAATTGTCATTTAGATCAGCTTATCATCCTGAGATGGATGGGTAAATAGAATTTGTAAACAGAAGCTTGAGAGATTTACTGAGAAGCCTAGTGACTGAACACCACAGTCAGTGGGATCACATTCTGCCACAGGCGGAATTTTCTTATAATGATTCGATCAATAGAAGCATAGGGCAGAGTCCATTCCAAATTGTGTATGGAATGTAGCCAAGATTAGTTTATGAATTAAAAGATATGGAACGAACTGAATTCAGAAGTGCTGGTGCAAAGGATTTTGTAGAAGCGGTGAAGGAGCTTCACAGCCAAGTCAAGGAACGCTTGCAAAGTTCAAACCAGGAATACAAACATAGAGCAGATCAACATAGGTGAGAACTTCAGTTTGAAGTTGGTTATCTGGTTCTTGCACGTTTGAGGAAAGAAAGGTTCCCAAGGAGAACATATAACACACTGAAAATGAAAAACATTGGACCATGCAGAGTCATGAAGAAATTTGGGTCAAATGCATATGAGATTGAATTACCCGATGGGATCGAAATTTCACCAATATTCAACATCTCATATTTGTACCCTTATAGAGCTGGAGAAGCAGGAGTAGATAGTGGACAAACAAAGGTTCAGTGGACTAAACAAATGGCCGTAGCTGAAAAGCCACACATGGAAAGTATACTTGACAAGAGAGTTAGCAGGAAGACCAAGAAAAAAGAGTATTTTGAATACTTGGTCAAGTGAAAGGGACACCCAATTGAAGATTCCAGTTGGGAGAATGAAGCAGGAATTCATAAGCATGGACAAATCGTGCAAGAGCTCATGAATAGGAGTTCATGAAAATTTTCAGGCAAGGGAGTATGATGCAGGAGCATCGTAAGAAATCAAGTGAGCGTGAAAGCAGAAGACAGTTGGAAGGCCACCAGCGCATGTTTTGAAATATTTTTGAAAACATAAATATAATGGTTAAAGGGAAGCATACGTTCATATTGTAAACAGATCTTGAGTGATTTCTCTCATCTGTAAACCATTAAGGCATTTATGCAATAGTTAATGAAAGTAGATAGATTTGAATGAAGATTAGACATTTTACGAGCGTAGGAGGGAAAACCGACTATAGACACCCTCACCTTTGTATCATTTGTAACATTAAGATATAGAAGGAGAGAGTTGTAGCAGAAAAAGAGGTAGAGAAGAACCCATGTACAGAAGTTCTGAATTAATATATGAAGATTTGATTCAGACTCATGGTGTTATGATGCTTTCTGTGTATACATGCTAAATGGTATGCTTATGGTTGTTTATTCTCTCTACTATGCATTTTCTTTAATATTGTGTGAATGGATGATTTCATGTTGAATGTTAAATTCTGAAAGAGAGAGAATGAGTTTCAATTGTTTCTCTTCCTGAGAGAGTTTCCTGCAAAGAGTGCAGTGGAGCATCTGCAAGGAGTGCGTTGACAAATATTCATAGTTTATCTCTGAAAGCTCAGGAGGGATACTATTGTTCTCATTCCGATAGAAGTGAAAGGGTAGAACATGAAGCCATGCAAGGAGTGCGCAAGCGTTAGAAGTCTTAGGACTTATCAACAAAAGGAGAGTTGAAGGACTGCTATTGTGGAGAAAGTGCACAAAGTCCTAAGTTTAAATACCCAGAAGTAATGGAAGGATTGCCACAAGGAGTGCGCATAGGAATTATTTTGTGACTTGAAGTGGTCAGAGGAAAGCTCAGAAGGGTTAACACCTTTGAAGTGTTCAAAGGGGGAAGTCAAAGTCAATTCGTAGGATTTGAGATCTAGTACAAGAATACTGGTTCATTTCGAAGGAGTTGTCAATGAAGAAATCGAGTGGTTGAAATTCTCCGAGGAGAACTCCCAAAGTCACGAGGACCGTGATATCTCGAGAAGATACAAGGTGGAGAGTGGAGGACGAACCCATTAGTTTCTATCAGGAATAAACATGGACCATTGATCACGATGTGTTATGTGTCGTTAGACCATTTCGAAGTTCGGTGATTCGTAGGTTCAAGAGTCGGGAGTCTTTCTTTTAGATTCGTGAAGATGAGAAGTCTGAAACCCTGATAAAGTGACACGACCCATGTGGAATTCAAATTTTTGTTAACCTATCGGATTTCAGCATTTTGAAATTTAGGAAGATGAGAGGTAAGGGATGCTTTGTTCCAGGATTCCTGAAATCGCGAAACACAATACGGTCGTGCAAGAGGAGGACGTGGCCAAACATTTCGGGAAATTGACATTTTGGGTTTTAACAGTTGGAAGGCCAGGAAAATCGACGAAAGGTATCGCAAAGTCATGAACCCCAAAGTCATGAATTTGAATAGGGTGCGACAGTATTATAGCCAAGGGGATTTGAGTTGGCGCCTAGTGTTTGTAAACACAGGCTCAACTCATAAGGACATGTGGATCAATTGGTTGAAGGTTCCGATAGGGATCCAAAAGAGCCACTTTGGATCAGAGAGGGAGATTTGAATGATCTTATGAGTGGATCTTGACCTGTAGGTTGGGGGTCTGCATCATAATACAAAAGGTGACTAAAGAATGACCTATGAATGAAACGCTACCTACGTGAATTCGGGGATAGGGATTATAAAGAACAATAAGTTGGAAGGACCTTACAGAACATTTGAATAAAAGATTACAGGAATAAAATTAGTTAGTTATTGGTAGGAAGAGAAGTGCTAGGAGGCACTCCTTGCCACCATACTCCTCACACTGAGAGAGGTCCAAGAAAAAAAAGGAAAATGCAAGGTCAATTTTAGAACAGGCTTTCTCAAAAGTGACAACAAACAACTTTTGTTACCCTAAAAACCCAAACGCCATGCTTATTGAATGTGAGGAGTACAACAGAGAATGCACCATGTGATATGAGTGACTTGTTGTGTTTGGGTTGGATGAGGGTACAGGGTCGGCTCTCGTCCCTCATCCACCTCCATTAATGTCCAGTCGTATATTAACTGCCGACTATCAACCTCCTGCCATTTTTTAATTTATTTTACGAGGACAAGGGTGGGCCTCCTCAAAGCCTATGCTCGAGAAAATATCAACCTTTGATTACTACTAGTCTGGTTGGTACCAGTAGCTAGAATTCGCCTAAACCTGGTAAGGTTTAACCAACTGTCGGGTTAGACTTTTTCTATTAACTAGAAATTAGGTTGTGTTGTGAAGGAAAGACTCTCCTTCAATGAGTAGTTACCAAAGGAGCCATTGAAGCCATAGTTACCAATGGAAATCCAAATAGCTGAAGGTAACGATGAAGAAAATAAATTTGACACCCTCTTTATGTGTATAAAGTATTATTCGTGATAATAGAGTTTAGGTTTGCACGCATATGTTTTACAAAATTGTCTAGGGCCCTAAGTCCAAGGGTCATGTTATAATTCCTTTTTCCCAAAGTATGAACTTGTAATCCCTTGCAAAGCTAGTATGACTTAAACGAAAGTCGAAAAGAAAACACTGGATGAAGGGTCTGTCATGTTAGGAAAGGGAAGGTAAATACAATAGGTATCAAAGTTCAACAATAGGAATAAATGGGTATTTTGCTAATTATGAGTATGTGTTACACTTTTTAGATATTAATGTACCTTAGAACAATATATTTTTTTTATGACAAAATTGAGGTATATTACATATGGGATCAGAGAAAAGGTTACAACACTTGGACCTTGAACAGAGACAAATTAATTACGTAGCATATATTTATTTTTATGCAAAACTAATAAACTGTTACTGTTACAAACAAAAAACTCTTTTCGTTTTTGTGTTTATCATGGAAGCACAGGATGACAGAGAAATCAGACTAGATGGGAATCCTGAACAAAGACTTCCTTAAAATCAGAGACAGAATAGTGATGGAAGCTCACCTACTGAGGTTCTGGAAATGATGAGGAATCTTATTGTTGAGATGTGGGTTTTCAAAGCCAACAATGAAAAGTTGAAGAAGGCACACCAGGAACAACAGGAGATAAATGAAGCCTTGTTGCATAGTATAGTGACGAGCAAAATCCCAAAGGACGATAAAAATGAAGAAGAGATCAGCAAAGGGGCCTCTAATAATTCTGGGCCTGAAGAAGAAAAAGGAGACAGTTCGTCTGAAGGTACACCTTTAGCTAAGGGGAAAACTAAAATAGATAGAAAAAGAAAACAAGTAGACCACCTTGAAGGAGAATTTAAGAAGATTAAGACAACTACCTTTGATGGAGAATCCAGAATAGGAGAAGGAGTTGAGGCATGGTTATTAGAAATCAAAAAATACTTCCAGATATATAACTATTCCAGCAATATGAAGGTTAGAATGACCATTTACAGTCTGAAAGGGAAGGCCAACATTTGGTGGCAAGATCTAAAATTGGCTAAGGGCCTAAAGGAGAAATAGATGGAATGGTCTGACTTTAAGAAATATTTCAAGAAACATTACCTATATGAAAGCTACTATGAAAGGAAAATGAAAGAATTTTATGAGTTATGACTTTGTCAAATGACAATGGAGGACGTTATAAACAAATTCCTGGAACTAATAAGGTTCATACCTTATATCTGGGAGAACAAGGTAAAAATCCAATGGTTCTTAAGTTGTTTACCATAGTCCTACAGGGACATAATTGACTTTGACAACCCCAAGTCCTTGAGTGAAGTATTCAGAAAAGCACGAATGCGTTACGACCAATACATAAAGTGGGCAGTGTTTCCCAAGGCTTGGAAGGATAAGAAACAATACTGAATGAACTAGTGGAAGAAGGGATACTAGCCAACTCCTTATCAGAATGCAGCAAATAGATTTCTGAGAAAGGATTTTCACTCCAACCATCTGAATATGCAAGGAAGTGACAAAGCCATAAATCTAGGGTTGAAGAAGTTTGGGGATAGCCCCCACAAACCATTAAAGTGTTGGGAATGTGGAGAACCTCATATAAGGAGGAACTATCCATGTTTAATTTCAACAAACAGAACCATTGTTCATAACTTGCAGGTAGCCTCAACGGTGGGTGATGTGGGCAAAATCCTGCATCGGATAAATGAAGCCATAGATGATCGACAAGCTTACCACTGGTCCTTTGTGGTATAATCGAAGGTAAAATCAATAACACCCGAATTTCTATTTTAATTGATCCTGAAGCTACGCTAAGTTATATCACTCCTGGAGTAGTAGAGTCAAATAAACTTAAGAGGATGAAACATGCAAAATCTTGGTTGGTACAATTAGAAACATGAACAAGAAAAGTGGTTGACGTTATTTTTTATTTTGAATTTAGTTTATATTGTCAAAACATAAAAACAAATCTGAATATTCTGCCACTAGGATCTTACGATATGATTATCAGAATGGATTGGTTGAAAAAGAATAAAGAAATTCTAGATTTTTATACAAAGACACTTAATTATAAAGACGAATATGGCACTACTAGAACAACCCCAAGGTATACCAAAAATTGTATCTGTTAGACAAGTCACAAGAATGCAATTCAAGAAATGCACTAGAAAGGGTTGTCAAGTTTATTCCATTCAAATAACGAATCTGTTAGAAAAGGAAGATAAGCCCAACTTGGAAGAATTCACTATATTATGTTAATTCACAGACGTGTTTGTTGATGAGATACCAGAATTACCTCCTAGAATGGAAATAGACTTCTCCATAGACCTACTACCAGGTTCAACCCCCATCTCGAAAGCACCTTACTGAATGAGTCTACCAGAATTGATAGAATTAAAAATACAACTATAGAAATTATTGAACAAAGAGTATATCAGACCGAGTGTATCACTATGGGGAGCACCAATCCTCTTCGTGAAAAATAAATAAGGTACTATAAGACTATGTATCGATTACAAGAAACTGAACAAAATGACAATTAAGAACAAATACCCCTTACCTAGGATAAATGATCTCTTTGATCAAGAAGGTGGGGCCAAGATCTTTTCAAAGTTGGATTCACGATCTGGTTATCATCAAGTTAAGATAAAAGAGGAGGACATGAACAAAACAACATTTCGGACAAGATATGGACACTATGAATTTGTAGTCATACCTTTTGGACTCACTAATGCACCAACCACGTTTATGTGCCTAATGAAAAGTATTTTCAGTCAGTACTTAGACAAGTTCATACTAGTATCTATCGATAATATTTTGGTCTACTCTAAAATGGAGGAAGAACATGAAGAACACTTAAGAATAGTTCTACAAACTTTGAGGAAACACAAACTGTACACCAAATTTTATAAGTGCCATTTTTATTAAAAGAAAGTACAATACCTAAGACATGTAATTTCAGCAGAAGGCATCGTAGTCGACCCTGAGAAAATAAAAGCCATCATGGAATGGTCAGTACCTAAGGATGTAGAAGATATCCGGTCATTCATGGGAATCATTGCATATTATCGCATATTTATAGAGGGGTTTTCCAAAATAGCCTACCCTATCACGTCATTACAAAAGAAATAGACCAAGTTTAACTTGTCACAAAAGTGTCAAGATAGTTTTAACAAGATTAAGGAATTATTGACAGCCGCACCCATCTTAAAGGTAGAAGACCTAGATAAAGACTTTACCGTCTGTGTTGATGCGAGTAAAGAAGGAATAGGTTGTGTCCTAACTCAGGAAGGACACATGATTTGTTATGAGTCTCGGAAATTAAAAGAACATGAGCGAAATTACGTCACTCATGACTTAGAATTGGCAGCAGTAATACACACCTTAAAAATGTGGTGACACTACATAATGGGCATAATTTTTTTTATTACTGATAGATAATAGCAGAGTGAAATATTTGTGTATTCAGCCAGATCTTAATGCAAGGCAAGCAAGATGGATAGCCTTCTTGAGCGAATTCGACTTTGAGGTAAGACATATCAAGGGTAAGGAGAATAAGGTATCATATGCCTTAAGCAAAAGAGTCCATGAGTTATTCCAAATAAATGTCAGTAGAGAAGAAAGTGCCCTGGAATAGTGAATAAGGACAACAAGTATTAACGACAAAAATTACACTAAAATAGTTGCAGATTTACAAAACAGTACCACAAACTCAGATGAAACAGATCTGAGTATCGACAAAAATGGATTATTATGATTTAAAAACAAACTTTACATACGAGACTCAACAGAATTAAAGATAATAGTCTTGGATGAAGTCCATAAGAAAGTGTATTTTGGTTATCCAGGATACCAAAAAATGATAACAACACTTAGAAAACTATTTTACTGGCCTAATATGAAGGGCGAAACAATAGAATATTTGGCTAGGTGCCAAGATTGCGACCAAGTTAAGTTTGAACACCAGCATCTAGCCGACCTACTACAACCATGGCCAGTACCAGAATGGAAATGGGAGACCATATCGCTAGACATTATTACAGGTTTGATAAAAAGTCAGAAACATAATGACTCTATTATGGTTGTAATCGATAAACTCAGTAAGTTTGGACACTTTATTCTTGTAAAGTCTACCTTTAAAGCTATAAATATCGCATAAATATTTATGAAAGAAATTTTTAGATTGCATGGTATTCCTAAAATGGTGATTTCAGATAGAGACGTAAAATTTACATCTGCTTTCTGGAAAGAATTATTTGCAGCGATAAATACTGAGTTGAATTCCAGTATGAGTTATCAACCACAAACAGATGGAAAAACTAAAAGAACAAACCAAATCATAGAGGATATGCTCCGTATGTATGTAAGAACAAAACCAAGCAAGTGGGAGGATTAGCTACACCTGGTAGAATTTGCATATAACAATGGGTATCAAAATTTGGTTAAGTTAAGACCCTTCGAGATACTATATGGCAGGAAGTGTACGACCCTAATTAGTTGGGAAAACCTAGTTGATAGACTTATGGTTGGACCAGAGATGCTCAAAGAAATAGAAAGTATGGTAAGAAAAGTACAACAGAACTTGAAAGAGGCACAGGAAAGATAGAAAAGCTATGTGGACCAGAAAAGAAGACACTTGGAATTTCAAGTGGGAAATCATGTGTACTTAAAAGTCAAAACCTAAAAGAGTTCACTCAGACTCGGGAACTGTGCCAATATGGAACCCAAGTTTTGTGGGGCCTTTGAGATACTAGATCAAATTGGACCCATGGCATACCAACTTGTACTTCCAGCTAATTTAAAAATTCATAATGTATTTCATGTATCATTGTTGAAAAATTATTTTCATGATACTACTCATATGATTGAATGGAACTTGGTGCAGGTGGAACCCTTGCGCATTCTATACTGGAGAGAAATAGCACTTCGGAACAGATCTGTCTCTCAGGTAAAGGTGAAATGGAATCACTTTAGCCCTGAGGAGGCGAGTTTGGAGTTGGAGGGAGATTTTCGGAAATCTCATCCAACCCTGTTCCAAGAAAGGAATGAACACTGAGGACAATGTTTTATTGAAGGGGGAAAGGATGTGACATCCCCAAAAATAAAGTATTTTTGAAATTTGAAAAATGTTAGAGAATTATTTTCGTTTTTGGTAAATTCAAATTTGGAATTTTTTTTTCCATTTATGGGAATTTCGAATTTCAA
Source organism: Picea mariana (assembly GCA_032191745.1). Lineage (NCBI taxonomy): Eukaryota > Viridiplantae > Streptophyta > Pinopsida > Pinales > Pinaceae > Picea > Picea mariana. The sequence continues at coordinate 49,003 of JASDQU010501876.1, forward strand.
ATTTGATAGATTGTAATTAATTATTATGACTGTTGGGCAGAGACCTAATTTGACCCAACTAGCTATTTGACTATGACACTTATGTGGAAACAAAATATTGTCTTATTTCTTACTGCAGGACAAATCGAACATCATTGTTAAATTCAACTGACCATGACTCCATGAGTGGGGAAGATGTTGGAACTGGCCCTGGGATGATTGTTACAAGTGGAAAATCAGGGATTCATCCATTGGCATCCCCTGAAAATCAGGGATTTAGAAAGCTGTGAAAATTCCCCATGGGAGGAAAAAAAATACCTCGGCAAAAATATTGTTTGGATAAATAACATATGTGAGGAGGCAGGACATTGCCTAGTATGCAAAAAACAATAAAAAAAATCTATTGCTTTATGTTATGAAGACTACTTGTTGAGTGTGAGGCAAGGAGCAGAGTGTTGAAGTTGAATGACATTGTTGGGGAGGAGTTCCGAGTTATCCCTCATGGATTCATGGTCAGGCTAGGGGTGGATTGGGAAAGTGATTTGGCTGCCCTATCCTACGGTTGGGAGGAATGTGGTTGTTCTCTTTGTCTTCTCGCAAACTGGTTCAGATATGTATGTTATTCCTTATCTGTTTCAAATGATTAAATTGATTTATTGAAATGTATGTGTCATTTAGGTTTGGAATAATATCATGGATGAATTATGTTCACTATTGTGAAGTATAAAACAGATTGAGTATCGCCATATTTAATTCTGAGTAAATTGTCAACTTAAATACATAAAGAATAATGTAGTTTCCTTTTTATTCTATGAAAGAGTACATATGAAAAATTCTATAATTTATTATATAGACTAAATTACTATTTTACATGTATACTTATGTTGGAACTAGTAGGGAGAACTAATTATTCCATATATATGTACATGTGTATATTGCTCATATATATATATATATATATATATATATATATATATATGAGTATGTCTAATTTCATAGTCAGAAATCGACAGGCATTCAACTACGATAATAGGAACATTTACGAAATAATATGAACTATATGGAAACAATTTTATTATACATATCCCTTTACTTCTTGACAAGCGCTACCGTAGATTGCACAGGAAGGCATTGTAACATTATAAAATGTTGTGTACATTTCAAGAATTGAAGGTGAAAAGGCCTAACAGTTATTTAGCACTCAAAAGTACAACCAAATAATGGCCAAAACATATATATATATATATATATATATATATATGATTACATATTTATAAAGAAATAATTCATATATAATTAACATAGTTGGGAACTCTCAATCTACCTTATATACTAATGGACTCAGGCATGTATAATTACCTAATGCATAAATCCAATTAATCCCTTTGTGACCGAAGATAGAATAGCTTCAGACAATTCATATATACAAAGTAAAGTAAATTAAAAACAGATTTGAATACATGTTGGAATAAAACAAGACATTGTTCTAACTATTGCAAGCCCATGCTAAAATGCTACTACTGGAAATGCAAAAGGTTACACACCCCATACTCTTATTTTGTCGAGGGCCTACGACGATGAATATTTAAAGTAGATTTATAGGAATGAAAGAATAATAATCATATTACTCATAATCATTTAAATTCCAATATAACAAAGGGATTTAAATTCATAGTTCCATTCCAAAGTGTCGATTGAAGGGCCAGTAATAAATCCAACTAAACCATTCGGCCAACCCTTTAGTTTTACAGTTGACCCTCTTATTGGACCATGAAAACAATTTTACAGAGATAATAACCAACGTAAAAATTAACAATCTCTACCACAGAGAGTTAACTCTTCCTTCTACCCTGAAATGCCTAAGCTCCTTGAACAAAGTAGAACGGAACCCAAATACCTCTTACGTAGATTATAACAGTTTTTATTCATATCTTTGTGTGATCAAAAACCCTACATGTGTTGTGATAAACCATTATAACTTGACCTAGATAGAGAGGAATATTTAAGATATTAATAAGAAGGAAAAGCCAGAGTAATACTTATCTGTAGTTGGAGAGATTTGACATCCTTCACTGTTGCAACAAACCACGTGCCCTCCAAACTGACAGGGGAAGAGGGTCCCAAAAATCCCTGATGGGTATCCTCGCAAAAATAGAGGAGCCCACCATTAGCAATAAGATCCATTAAATAATAAAGGAAAATTCTACAGATAGTGATTACGAATGCTAAACACATACATGAGTCACATGAAAAGTATGAACCAATATTTGATTCCAAAAGTGTAAATATGGGATGCTTCGGGCCAATAAACAATATCGCTAAATCTATTTCGACCCTATGGTTTAGTTTAGTTATGGGAGGGAATATAGAGACAACACAGTGTTGAAAGTTCCATTCGCACATACCCTTTCAAAATGCATTCAAATTTATAAGAGGATGAGCAAGAACAACATAAACCCAATCACCCTTAGTATATTTCGCAGGGTATAAGTTTTGTTTTAAGAAGTAGTCCGACTATATATTTGTTTATGGGCAACTTCCAAATAAGAAATTTATAGTTGGGTGAATTCGTTTAATAGTCGGGGAAACCAAGGACTCGAGAATAAAATTTCTTATGAGACACCCAACCAGGATAGGAAACGACATTCAAGGCTTTCCAGAATGATTCATGTATTGGGAAATAAGCATAGAAGTTAGGCACATATGAAAACCCTAACCCAATAAATTCTGGAGCCATAGTTTCGGCGAGGCACGCTGTATGCTAGAGAGAAACCCAATACTTGAACCAGTGAGTATAGAAGATGACTAAAGAATGACCTATGAACGAAACACTACTTACATGAATTCGTGGATAGGTATTGTAAAGAGCAATAAGTCGAAAGGACCTTGGAGAGCGTTTGAATAAAATATTACAGTAATAGAATTAGTCACTCATCAATAGGAGAAGCAGTTGTTGGAGGCGCTCCTTGCCACCATACTCCTTATGTCGAGAGAGGTCTAGAAAATGAAAGGAAAATGCAAGGTCAATTTCGAAACAGGTTTTCTCAAATGTGACAACAAACAACTACTATTACCCTAAAAAATTGAACCTCGCGCTTATTGAATGCGAGGGGTACAACAGAGAATGCGCCATGTGATATGAGTGACTTGGTGTGTTTGGGTTGGATGAGGGTACAGAGTTGAATATCGTCCTTGATACACCTCCATTAATGGCTAGTCAGATAGTAACTCCCAACTGTCAACCTCCTATCATTTTTTAATTTACTTTATGAGGAAAAGGGTGGGCCTCCTCAAAACCTACATTCAGGAAAATATCAACCTTTAATTACTGCTAGTTTGGTTGGTACTAGTAGCTAGACTTCGCCTAAACCTGGTAAGGTTTAACCAATTATTAGCTTAGAGTTTTTCTATTAACTATAAATTAGGTTGCGTTGTGAAGGAAAGACTCTCTGTCAACCAGTAATTACTAAGGGAGCCATCGAATCCATAGTTACCGATGGAAAGCCAACTAGCTAAATGTAACGATGAAGCAAATACATTTGACACCCTTACTACGTGTATAAATTATTATTCGTGGTAATAGAGTTTAGGTTTGCATGCATATATTTTACAAAAGAGTCTAGGGCCCTAAGTCCTAGGGTCATGTTATATTTCCTTTTTCCCAAAGTATGAACTTGTAATCCCTTGCAAAGCTAGTATGACTTAAACGAAAGTCAAAAAGAAAACACTGGATGATGGGTCTACCATGTTAGGAAAGAGAAGGTGAATACATTAGGTATTGTAGTTTAACAATAGGAATAAATGGGTATTTCACTAATTATGAGTATGTGTTACAGTTTTTAGAGATTAATGTACCTTAGAAGATTTTTTTTTTTTTTATGACGAAATTGAGGTATATTACACCTATCATCTTCCAATGGTTGGGAGATCAACTCATTATGGTTGAGGATTATTATTATGTTTGGAATGACTTCTGTAGTGACCTATACTTAGCATTACCTGAGGGTACACATTGGGGAGACATAGGTAAAAAATATTTTTTCATTATATATTGTTTTTGTCACTTTTATTATGAAACTTTTATGTTATGTATCTGATACTAATAAAAAGCTCTCAAAATCCAGATGTGGAACCTTTCATACCTCTAGGTTCATCTCCAATTCAGATACATGGAGAGGCAGCTGCAGCGGTAGTTCGAATAGTGGTATTTGAGGATCTCGAGGAGATCAAGCATAACCTCGAGGGATTGACTATGGATATCCTTCGCTATACTGTTGGTGTTTCAACATCTATTGGTCGACTGCTCTGTCATGTAACACGGGCAATATTTTTCTATCATAAGAAGGATCCATGTTATATATGTATATTAAGCCATGTGCTTCGATATTTTTGTCTGATGACACATATTTTTGTAAGTTTTTGAGTTATAATACAAAAAAATTTACCGGGTTACTTGTCTTTATGTGTTTTTGTTTGGATTTATATATTACAAAAATGTCTATCTAAAACATAATTGGCTAAAGCATATGTTAATCTATTTAGATATTTAGGAATGTGTTGATATTCAATGTAATCAAAATTCCTTTCCAAGAGGCGAATTCTCCAATATACCTACAATAGTGTAGGACTTATGATGGAATAGACGTTGCTTAATTGCAGTACCACAAGTTGAGAATCGAGTCATACAATTAGATGACGAATGCCAAGTGAAATGGCGTCATTCAATAACTCAATGTCCACACTATATTCGACAATGATATTAGTTGCACGACCCAAGAAAATACCATGTAGACTTATCAACTTCTCCGTAGGTGCATAGATTTCCCATGCAACAGATGTGATATTTTGAGTACTTGCGACTAGCACCATCAATAAAGCCAATATGAGGTAACAAGAATGTCGACATCTGAAAACCAAGAAAAAGGCAAGGTAATCAATTTGAGGGTAGAAAAAGAAACAACAAAAAGAACACTAGAATATGATACATTAAAGTACAAAGAACTCATGAAAAATATTTTAAGCATAGTAATTATTTAGGTAAATACCATTTCTGGGTTCACCCAAAGGAATTCCATCGTAGTCAACCAGCTCATAAGCCCCTTTCTCTAATTCTCATTTAACGATATAAGGACCACGCCACATAGGCTCAAATTTATCTACCCCCAACAAGTCTCGATCTTGGTCATAAAGGAGAACCAAATCACCTTTAGAAAAAACACGAGGTTTAACATGTTTGTCATATTGAGCCTTAAAACGTTTCTTTTGGGTTTCTATTACTAATACATCATCACAACAAGTCTTGTCTAATTGCATCAAATACAACATACATTCTTCTTCGATTGTGGTGTTGGGGATAAGTTCAACGACTATCTTCAGAGACAAAATTTCACATTCAATCGACAAAATGGATTTGATACCATACACTAATTGGAAAGGCATGAAAACCGTAGAAGATTTAACTGATGTCTGATAGGTCCATAATGCCAAAAAAAACATTTTATGTCAACTTGACTTATGAGTCCCTAGCATATGTTGAAGCATAGTGGTTAAAACTTTGTTGATTGCTTCAACTTGGCTATTGGTCTGTGGATAATAAGGGGTTGAGTTTTCATGTCATAAACCCAACTTATCAATTAGCTCAGACATCATAAAATTGTGAAAATGGGTGCCATGGTTGGTGACGATGACTTGAGGGACACTGATACAGATGGATGTTGGTGGCCCCCCACCTATTCTAACTGGCTCATTTTGACAGTTTTCTGGTTCGGTAGTTGTTTTCCTAGCTTTCAGGTCTCTGAATTTTGGGGTCGTTTTGAGGCCCTAATAAACATTTTTAAAGATCACCTAGATAAACAAATCCATGATGTTCCACCCCCATAAAAATGACCAAACCAAGGTCATAATTCAAATGACCATGCATATTCTGCACATGTATAATTCCAAGCACCCTCGCACATGGAATGAGAGTCTTCCCTATGACCAACATAGATACAGTCGAGCCTTTCATATCTCAACTGGCCACAGCCCCTTTTAGGTGGGGTTGGGATTCCAACCATCGGTTCCCATAGATGTTTCACTACCCCTTCCGGTCACCTCAACCGACTCATCTCCTACTCCAACTGAAGCTGAGAAAGCCACCCAGTTCATTGAGAGGTTCCAGCACATTCATCAACAAGTTTAGGATATCCTACAAAAGTCCAATGACAAGTAAAAAAAATTCCATGATCAACACTGGGTGCAACATAAGTTTTAGGTAGGTGACAAAGATTGGTTGCAATTGTAGAAAGAACTCCTTACCGGACCCCATCGAAAGCTTCTCCCTCTCCGTTATGGGTTGCACACTATCATGAATGTTGTGGGTGATAATTCTTTTGAGTTCAACATTCCTCCTTTCCTTGGCGTGCACCTGGTGTTTGTAATGAACCTCCTCGTTACGACGACAACCTCTTATAACAAGTGCAATTTTTTTTTATTTTTGTGTGTGCGCGTGTGTACAAGGATAATAAATAGATTCGACTTAGAGTCGCCATATGATAACGAACATGGCGCATGCAATTGCAACAACAACATAACAATATAAGATTCACATCAATCATCTGCAAGCAATGAATGACCATCAACCGATAATAAATAAGATTGACTACTTGTTGGGCCCCAACAACTCCCCATATATTTTTACAAAATTTAAAGGACCCCTATTAGAATATTGATAATTATAATGAGCTACATAATCAACATTTTCAAATAGTTCCATTCCTTGGCTTGCTTTGATACAAACTCAAGACACTTACTTTAGGATGAGTCATTTATTACAAGAGTATATGTCAAAAGTTAGAAACGAGCATAAAAATCTCAATTTAAACAAAAACGTTAATTTTTATCAAATGTTTACTTTTGTTTAAATTATAATTATGTGTTCATTCTTTTGCTCATTAGCAAGTTTGACCATTTTGAATAATGTGTTAAATACTTCATCAAATAATATCTTGGTTGGTTTTTCATTTTCATGAAATCATTTGGTGATGTTAATTAATTAAATTATTTTTTCATTTTGCATCTCATTTCGAAATAATAATAATCAAAGAATAATCTATCATTTGTTTGATTTTGTAAAAAAATAAAATGAATATTTTTTCTTCATTAACTTGAAGCTTCTAGATCATATTTGAAAGAAAATTATAAACAATATTTGTATATAAGTTATAGTTAGTTTAAATTCATTTTTTATTTTTCTAGATTTTTTTTATTCACAATTTTTAGGTTATTAATTTAGGTTTCTTTTTGTTTCACAGTTTTCTATTATCAAATATTTGATACGGATCTGATCATGGCTTGATTTATTATCCAAATACGTTCAAGATGATTGATCCAAAAATAATTTTGGATTGCTACAAATAATTTTATGAGCAACAACAGATAAAATTTGGAAAGGCATCAAGATTAGACAGGCGATTTTGCATAACTGATTGCAGCCAAACCGTGAGGAATTTGAAGAAACGGTTGAAAACATAGAACCAAAATGGACCCATTTACCGTGTGCGTAGATATTTTCCCAAACAAATGCACTATATGAGAGATATTTGGGTATCTTTTAGAGGCAAATTTAAGGTGGCGAAAATTAATAGTGACGCCCAGTCTGTTCATTCATTTTATAAATATATGAGAAAGATCAGAGGCAAAGGGATCCAAGAATTGGAGAGGAGGATATTAGTCCTTTTTGTTTTGTATATTATTGCTTTTGTAAACTTTTTATTTCTTTTCAAATGGAGTAATGGATGGCTAAAATCTTTGGGAGAATGGACGAGTATTTTCAAAGAAGAATATGAAATTCCAGATTGCTTAATGGCTTTTGTCCTGTGAGTAAAATAGTTTTATTTTCATTATAATATCTTCATATTCTTTGAATAATTGACTATGCATTGATTTAAATAGTTTTAGTCTTTTTTATCAATACATGGTTAATTATTATCATTTATTTATTAATTTTTCCAATCTTTTTCCAGTGCTACAGAATGGACAAGTGATTCCAAAAACTTAATAGAACGACATATATACATTTTGGCTTTAGCCTTTTCTTTATAATGTTGTTATTTATGTTTTTTTAATCTTGTTACATGTGCAGGTCTGATATCTTTAGATTAAATGATCTGTGATGTGTAGGAGGTTTATATTATAAATACCATCTATCATTTACTTCATCAAAATATAAATTTTGTGATTATATCTTCGATTTAAATAATGAGATTTATCTTTGAGTTTTAAATCGAATGATAAAATGCATAGATTGCTTCAAGATTTATCTTGTTGTAATCATGTATAATTATGAGATCACAGTTTTATGTTTGTGTTTCCTTTTCTATCATTAAAACCTAAGCTGCCAATACATGTTTTGAATTTATTTAGAACAGTCGTTAGGTTCATTGCAGATTTCTCTCTTGGACATGGAAGTTGTATGTTCACCACTCATGCAGATGCTTGGATACACCTCACTAATTCACTGACATGATAACTTCTTTGTATTTTTCTGTCATTTACATATCATTGAA
>JASDQU010501876.1:66786-83520 GCA_032191745.1 Picea mariana
AAGAAGTGTTTGTTGTTGCAGGAGTTCAGATTCAAAACATTGGGTTTTGATGATCTCAGAGACATGTACGCAGATGATCCAGATTTTATGGAAGCGTATGAAGCAGCTGAGAATCTAGTTCTCAGAGACAGAAGCTAGTGGGCAGAGTACATGATCCAGGAAGGATTTCTATTTAAGCGCAGTCAGCTGTGTATTCTGAAATGCTCCATGAGGGAGAACTTGCTAAAGGAGAAACACAGTGGAGGATTGGCAGGACATTTCGGTCATGACAAAACATTTGCAAAGCTGATTGAATCATACTTTTTTCCAGGGATGCGAGCGGATGTCAAGAGATTTGTAGACAGGTGTAGAATTTCCTAGAATTCGAAGGGGAGGAAGCAAAATGCAGGGTTTTATCAGCCATTGCCCATACCAGAGAAACCATGGGATGCAATTAGCATGGATTTCATATTGGGGTTGCCAAGGACACAAAGAGGTGTTGATTCAAACTTTGTGGTGGTGGATAGATTTTCCAAGATGACACACTTCGTTCCATGTCAGAAGACCAGTGATGCCACTCACATTGCCAATCTGTTCTTCAAAGAGGTCATTCGACTTCATGGGTTGCCAAGAAGCATTGTTTCGGATCGAGACACTAAATTCATAGGGAATTTTTGGAGGACCTTATGGAAGAAGCTAGGGACTAACTTTTCATATAGTTCATCTTATCATCCTCAAATGGATGGACAGACAGAAGTGGTCAACAGAAGTCTGGGGACTTGCTGAGAAGCTTGGTGACAGAGCACCACAATAGTTGGGACAATATATTGTCGGAGGTAGAGTTTGCGTATAATGACTCAGTGAACAGGAGTACAGGGCAAAGTCCATTTCAGATTGTTTATGGCATGCAGCCGAAAGGAATTTCTGAACTGAGGGATTCATAATAGACTGCAGCTAGGAGCGCTAGTGCAAAAGAATTCGCAGAGGCGATGAAGGAACTTCACAGCCAGGTCAAGGAGCGACTGCTAAAATCAAGCCAAGAATATAAACGCAAAGCAGATTAGCATAGAAGACAACTTCAGTTTGAAGTTGGTGATCTGGTTCTTGCACATTTGAGGAAGGAAAGGTTCCTAAGGGGAACATACACTAAATTGAAGATGAAGAAAATTGGGCCATGCAAGGTCTTGAAGAAAATTGGAGAAAATGCTTATGAGATTGAATTACCCGATGGGATCAGAATTTCTCCGATATTCAATATCTCAAATTTATACCCATATAGAGCTAGGGAAACAGAGACTGGAGATGAGAAGCCAGTGATCCAGTGGACAAAGAAAATGTCAGTTGCAGATAAGCCACAGATGGAGCAGATACTGGATAAACGAGTGGGTAAGAAGACTAGAAGGAAAGAATAATTTGAATATCTGGTCAAGTGGAAGAACCATCTAGTGGAAGATGCCAGCTGGAAGACTGAAGTGGAAATACAGAAGCATGGACAGACCGTGCAAGAGCTCATGGACAGGAGCCCATGAAAGTTTTCAAGAGAGGGAGTAACTGATGCAGGCGCGCTCCACAGGGCACGTCCGCTCATAGGATCTTCCTTCTTTCACAGCCCGAAGAACTCCAATGTTCTTCCATTTCCCTATCGGGAAATTTGCACCCACAAAACTCTCACGTGATCCTCTTATTAGAATCGGGAGATCAGACTTCGCAGTATCGCAAGGTCAATGGCCGAGCGTTGGTGTTTCGAATCCTCGAAACCTGATGTCTGATACACCGAAACTCTGACGCATCCGCGGTTTGACTATTCAACGCTTCACCTCATCGACAATTCGGGGTTCGCAATTTCACAAATCCTGATGCAATGTTTTCGGCACTTCTCGCTGCGAAACTCCGATAACTCGTGCCACCTGTCCTCCACTCTGACCCTTGTGTCCCCACGTTGTCTTATCAACCATCGGGATATCATGTATTGTGATTTCGCAATTCCCATTGAAATGTTTTGGAGTTTCAATCCATGAAACCCCGATACACGATATACATGTAGATCCAATCACCCTCGTGGCTCGGATCAACAGTTCTGCCCCTCCTGAGCTTTAAACCTTCTGAAATACTTCAATGTATCTCCCCTGCACCTCTGTGAGATCTAGCAGCTCACAGAATGTTGTGAATTCTACTCGGAGAATATCGATCGTCTATCTTTCCCTATGAATTCTGCGAAATGAACCAAGTACTTCTCCACGAAGACTTGTCTACATGCACACTACTTGCGATGCTTGTTTAAACACTTCACACACAACTGCTCTACACTATCCTTCAACAACTTTGAATGCCTTATCCTTCCTGAGCTTTTCCCACAACTTCCAAGTCCTTCTGGAAAAATCTTGCACGCACTCCTTGCGGCAAACCTTCAACCACGTCTAAGTGTTGAAGTCCCTCGACTCTGTGCACACCTGGAGTAGCAGTCCTTCGACATTTCACTCAAGTTCGCAACCCTGATACTTTTACCTGGCTTGCGCACTCCTTGCATGGCTCTTGTGCCCAACTGCACCCTTGGGATGAATGAGAACAAAAGCTATCTCTATCTGAACCCTCTGTCAACGCACTCCTTACGGACACTTCGACTGCACTCCTTGCAGGAATTCTCTGGCTCAAATAGAGAAACAATTGAAACTCATTCCCTCTTCCTTTCAGATTCCAAACTCAACATGAAATCACATACACAGCATATAAAGCAAATGTATGGCAGGAAGAAATCATTCATGAGCATAACATCAATACACAGAGAACAAACACAAAACCATGAATTGGAATCAATCTCTTCTATTAATCCAAATATCTGTACATGGGTGTTCTTACACAACTCTATGCATGCTCTTGCTCTTCCTCCTCTCCAGAATTCAATAATAATACAAAATACACAATGAGGGTGTCTATATCCCGTTTCCCTCTTGCGCTCTACAACTATCTAGTCTAGAATTAAATTCTATCTACTTTACATTAACTACTTTAAATGCCTCTACCTACTAAGGATGAGAGATAAAGGCTCAAGGTCCGATTACAATATACAAGTGCGCTTCATTAAATTTCCTCATTAATGTTCGCACAACAGTTTCAAGGTGTTTTCAAAAATTTGTGCTGGACGCCTTCCAGCTATCTTCCGCTTCCGCGCCAACTCGCTTGACGTGGGAGATGCTCTTGCATCAGCGGCCATGAAATCATTCACATCTATTAGTTAGGCAACACAATGATCATTTCCCTCCTCAGGGCGCACAATGATCTCCTCGTCAGATACCCTATGCGACGATTCCCCTTTTAAAGCAACAAGCGTCATAACCAACCTAATTATTTTGTTGCGTTAAACACATCACACTTGCTGGGCAATATCATCAACGCATCATTCAAAAGTATAAACAAACAATAATAATGCATAATGATTATATGTCAGCAGAAGTCCATGAGCCATGGAATCTAATCGTTAACCAAGTGTAAAAGCGATCATCCGTCAAGTTAAGTTCATTGTGTAAGAAGACAAATTACTAGACAATTATTTAATACAACATAATCTACTTGCGTGCCAGAAGAATAACAATTTACTAGTCATAAATCAAGTTAACGTACAACACGAGTAAGCTACACTCAATCATTCATCATTCATCATTCAACAACATGTATTGGTGCAATAGAACTGATAAACAACAATCATTCTATTCTATTAGGCGCAACCAATATAATGGCTCAACTAGTCACCAACGCGCTAAATTCATGGCGATCAAGAATATACGGAAAACATATATCAATGACATAATTCAAGCGCAACAATAAACTTATTAACCTTCAAGGCAAGATAATTTATTCTTAACTACTAGAACCTTTAAGGGTCTTCGATTTTCATGTAGTGCATCTTTTTCAACGAGAATGGAATTTCACTATGATCCAAAACTAGGTATCCATTCCACACAATTTAGACATAATTAATTCTAAAATAGAATAAAATTTTAATTTACGATGATTCTAAAATAAAATTTTGGAAAAATTAAAATTCTAAAACAAATTCATACAGAAGCAACTAAACCGGGTAACATTCCACCGGATTAAAATTTCTAGTTGTAGTTCTATCGAACAACAAACAGACTGCAATAAGGAAGCCCAATGCCAGGTCTAGCTGTACAAACTCGTCAAGTCTAAGAGAGGGAAGCACAGCACCAAGTGTCAGAGTCTGCAAACGTTATGGGACAGGCATAAGGCGAGACTCAGAATCTACGCTAGGTCTTACTACCCGAGCTGAAAGGATGATGTGAAATCGCTGGTACCCCGCCTCAAATGGGCAGGGCGCAAAGATAAACAAGAACGCTGAGATGATTGTCGGAAGGTTGTGGAGGTAGTTTACAAAATGGCAGGGCAGGTTTGTGTGAAGGACACACAGATAGATTGGAAGAATCGTGGAGAAGGAATTGTGTGAAGGACACACAGTAGTCAAAACACAGAGAAGAATGTGTAAAGGATGCACATGTAGTCTAAAAATGCAGATAAATAATGGTGTGAAGGACGCACAGGTAGTCTAAAAGCGCAAAGAAATAATGGTGTGAAGGACGCACAGGTGTGAGGATAAAAAACGTCGAGCACAAGTGTAAAACGCAGAGACAATTGTTGTCTACCAACATGCAGAGATAATGCGGTTAACCCACACACCGAGATAAATATAGCATTTGCTCAGTAAAGAAAAAAACGTCATTTATGTCTATTAACAAAAAAAGAATTCGAGATGTTAAAAAAAAGCATTCAAAGGAGGGAGATAACAATGATATCACGGTCTGGAATCTGATATAAATTTTCTATTACACACTATATAAATTCTCCATATAGAATATTACTGACCATGATATATAAAAATGCGTTGTTCTCATCACTCTATCACGCATTTATATAAAACGTTGTCAAGTACACAAAACAACGTTGTCTTCTACACAACATAAGTAATATAAAATATGAACATAAAATTTGTTGGTTACAAAATCTACTGTCATGCATCATATATATTAATTCTTTGTCACCCATTAAATATAAAATAGCTATCACTGGAATCGTAGTAAACATTTCTTTGTCTCATATTAGATATAAAATCACTGTTAATAAATTTACATATTTTATACCAGGAAAACACAGAGTAATCAACGATTTTGCTATCCCAACTCAGAGCATAAAATCACTGTCACAATGTTAAAACGCAAGTATGTCAACAATGAAAGGATTGGCTCATAATTCGTGGTTCAAAAATGCAAGTATGAAGTCAATCGCAGACAAAAGGCAGGGATGATCAATCAAGCGCATAAATTGAGAAAGGCAGAGGTTATCATTAATAAAGCGTTGTCAAGGTAGATCACACAGGAAATTCGCAAACCAGAGGTATACAAATGTCGATTAATTTCACCTTCAAGTAGTAAAAGGTAGAATTACTTGGCATACCAGATGTAAAAAGAAAAAAAAAACACACACACAACAAATTCGCGAGGAGATGTATTAAACGCAGACTTAATTTGCCCAGAAATGCATGGAAAATGTAGAGAGATTCAATCACAAGAGGGTGAAAGACAATCAATCAACCAGGACAATCAACAAGGGTAGACAGCTGGGAAAAATATCCTTCGCATCATCATCCACAAAAAAAAAAAACAGGGCATTAGAATCTATAGGTCACTATGCACTGAAGTGATGACCGTCGATTCGGCTCCTGGCCRACTGCTCACGTGTGGACTGATGAACTAGGGATGAAKATGAAGTAAAAAGAACAACTCTTCACAACAAATCAATAAAACTAATAGGACAGTTGCAAAATTCAGGGATCGAATGCCAAGGGAATCAAGTCAAGCAACCATATTAAGGCTATGGGGAATTAAAGTTCTCAATCAAAATGCTAAGTCAAACACCTCTTTTACCCAGTTAAAATGTGACATCCACAAAAATAAAGTATTTTTGTAATTCAAAAATTGTTAGAATTTTTTCCATTTTTGGTAAATTCAAACTTGGAAAAAAAATTCAGTTTATGGGAATTTCGAATTTCGAATTTAATGAATTGTAATTAATTATTATGACTATTGGGCAGAGACCTGATTTGACCCAACTAGTTATTTGATTATGACACTTGTAGGAAAATAGAATATTGTTTTATTTATTGCAGGAGGACAAATGGGACAACCATGTTAAATTCAACTGACCATGACTCCATGAGTGGGGAACATGTTGGAACTAACCCTTGGCTAATTGCTACAAGTGGCAAATCAGGGCTTTGGCCATTTGCAGCCCTTGAAAATCAGGGATTTAGAAAGTTGTGAAAACTCCCATGGGAGGGAAAAATACATAGGCAAAAAGGATTTTTGTTTTTGGATATATGGCATATGTGAGGAGGCAAGACACTGCCGAGTATACTGGGAAAGAAAAGAATTATTGTATACTTTATGTTATGAACACTGAATATTGAGTGTGAGGCAAGGAGAGGATCATACATAGAGGAAATATTACTGAAGGGGAGATTCCAAGTTTTCCCTCATGGATTCATGGTTAGTCTAGGGGGTAAATCAGGCAAGTGATTTGGCKGCCTTGTTCTATGGTTTGGAGGAACATGGTTGTTCTCTTTGTCTTCCCACAAACTGGTATAGATATATAACTCTTTTTCCTTCTCTATTTGAATGATCGTATATCCAATGTAAGGTACTTTTTGTGTCTAAATTGAATTATTTCTATCTGTCTGGAGTGAATTAGATTACAGGTATAACACAATCCTTAAAAGTCCATATCGATACAATAATTTGAACCGCTCTTTATGACTGGATTAGATTCTGTATGCAAGTTAGAATTTATTTTAATTATTAGGTTATGGGCTAGATTGGTGTGATTTAATTCTGGAAGTAATCAATTTCTAAAACTTGACTTCTGTTATAATAGAGGCATTTCCTTTATGTCGAAATTCCCAGTATGATCATCTGAGCATGAACAGTTTGAGAACTAGTCTATATGTATATTGGAATAAGTATATTGCTATAAATGCAAATTTAGATTCACAAATGAAATACAAATTCTAATGTCTACATGAACAATTACGTATGTATATATATATATATATATATATTCATAGAATTTCTTTCTTATTGGCAGGCATTACAATGAAATACAGAACCCTAGGTCTACATAAACCATTATTCATATACAAAAATATATGTATATATTCATAGGAATTCTTTTGATATTATGAATATGAGGAACTTTCAACAGACCTACAACAAGAAGTATAAATTAAATGCATTGGAGTTGGAATACTCTAGCTAAAAGCAACAGCCGAGGTAATTCATTCAACATAAAACAAATTCAGTAGACCCAAAGGATATCTGTAATTCCATTACTAAGCTATGGGAAATTTTCCTCTTTCTGTAACAGAATAGGCCAATGGCATAGTAAATAGTCGAGTGCACAAATAACAATTACGGTGATCGAAATCGAAAGACATAGAGACTTTACCATAGTTTATCTTTCTGAGTAAATTTAGTCAAGATTGCCTTTCAATAATTAAAGAAAAAGTATATTACATAGTGGATCAGATCTGTATTCAATTACATACTCAATACTTATACAGGAACTGGCATTAGGCCATTAGTGGAAAAAAAATGACCCCAATGGTTTACTCCAACAAACATTACAGTAGACACATAACTAACTATTAAACAGAGCTAGTTGAAACGCAATCCCTTTTGATGATTCTAGAACCTGTAAAGTTAGCCTAAGATATAAGGGGTCAGAACCGAAATACATTTTGTGCAGGAGATAGTGAAGGGTGTTTGAGAACTTGCATAGACGGAGATCCTGCAAGGAAACAAATTCTATAAACGTTAGTTTTTAGTCAGGGATTAAGTATCAAAAGAAAAAAATAGTTGCAATAATATGATAAGAGTTAAACTAATGATTTTCCCTTTCAGAAAGACAGTTATCTTTGGAGGCATGGGTTCAAAACCTTTCCCCATCGCCTGTTGTTCATATAGATGTTCATACTGAGGGAGGAGGGCATTGTGTAATTTTCTGATCGGTCCTCGCAATAAAAAGGCCCACCATTAGTGACAATAACAAATTTTCTTAGACGAAACTCTTAACTTGTAAGCTATACAAATTTTCCACAAGAACAAATTCGAAGCAATAACATAGACTTTTCATACAAATTATTGACACAATTAACGATTCAAGTTTAAATCAATCCTTAACCAAATCTGTAACGAACATATATACTTAACCAAAAGTATCAATAGTAAGAACAGAGTTATGCCATAGGAATTTCCTATATAATATTCAAGTTTCCTGAAAACGGATAATAAACTCAGTAAAAAGAAAACCAGTCGAGGGTCTGACAGAACTACAGAATGATGACTCTATCCGTTACAGGAGAGGTAGATGAAATACAGTTTAACATCTTACCCTACCCAAACAGAAAGAGTCTACACCTATGAACTATGCACAGGACCAACCTATCTTTGCGAGACTCTTTGCGGAAGTATGGTAATAGGAACAATGAAAAAAAGTCAACTTGTATACCAAGACTTAAGGAGTTCAAAGGGAGACTTTTCTTAAGACCTCTAACTTCCTCAGATAAATGAAATCCCATCACTTACTTGTGATATGAAGAATTCTTTCAATCAAACCTAACTCTGAAAGATTTTGGTAACTACTACAGAGGGATTTCAATCATCTAACCATAGAAGGAATAACAACAATCTCAGGGAGGAAACATTTTTTTTCAATACTAAGGGTGACCTCGAAAGGAATTGTAGAGAAACTTCCCACGAGGAAGAACACAACAAACATKAAACAGATACTATAGTGGCTGACATAACAATCGAATACTTAACATTATTTCCAAAGGTTACATCCCCTTTTTAGCTATTTCGGTACTGGGTTTAAGAAGAACTTACCAGGGTCTYAGTTGTGCCATTAGTTACACCATGGAGCGACCTTCTTCACTCACAGGCTTAGCCTCTGAGATTTGGGGTAAGCGAAACCTCTTCGAAAAACAAAACTCAGGAATGATAAAACTATAAACCTACTTCAAACCGTAAGCGTCACCTTGATTCCCTGTAGTAAATGCATGAAGTGTGGAGGATGGGTAGCCATGTGATAGTGGAAGAGTGAGAGTGAAACCTCAGGTATGGGGCCCAGTAATACAAAGGAAATCATAGGCGGTGATTAATTGAAGCTATAGATCTTTAAATTTTATGACAATATACCTCCTCTTCCACTTAAATAATGGTTTCAATTTGACATCGTCATAACTCAGGTTGAACCATTCTCTCCCTTTGTGTAAATCCGAGACAACAGTTAGATCCTAGCTATCAATTTTTAACTGGCATTTGGATCTAGAACTTTTTGTACACTCAACCACTATTTTCAAGAACCACAATAAAATGAGGACTTGGTAGTTAGGTTAGTTGTCTGGTGTAAGAGAAAAGAGAAAAACTGACCCATGTCTATTATGACTAAGTACCAGTTAAAGCAACCTAGGATAACACCTACAAGGGGATTTGTGTGTAAACTTGGTATTCTTGTGATATTTAAAAGTGAGTTGTAACATCCATTGTAAAATACCCCTTACATATGTATTCTATATATATTTATATGGGTTAAAAAATTTAAAGAAGAAGGGGGTTTGCCAAAGTCTTGAGGACCTTTCCTTATAACTTTCCACTCTTGATATAAATAGGGAATCTTGTGGTAAGTAGAAATCTAGGAGTTGTAGCAAGGATTTTATGTTAGATTTTTTTAGCAAGGTTGTACAGAGTTTCATAACCAAGTTGACGACAGGGTTGCTTAATTAGAACCCTTTACTACCAAAAAATTATATAAACAAATTTTTTTTTTGTGCTAAATATGATGATCATTACATATGGTATCAGAGCAAAGGTTACAACACTTGGACCTTTAACATGGCCATCTGATTTACTTACACATTTAATTCTATTTATGAAAAAAACTAATAAACGTTTATTGTTACAAACAAAAAAATCTTTTTGTTTTGTGTTAAACATGGCATCACAGGATGACAGGGAAATCCAAATCGATGGGAATCCTGAACAAAGACTCCCTGAAAATTAGAGACATAATAGTAACGAGATATCACCTACTGAATTTCTAGAAACAATGAGAAATCTCATCGTCGAGCTACAGGTTTTCAAAGCCAACAATGAAAAATAGAAGAAATCTCAGCAGGAACAACAAGAAATAAATGAAGTCATGTTGCTCAGTATAGTGACAAAGAAAATCCCAAAGGATGATAATAACAATGAAGAGGTTAGCAAGAGGGAATCCAAGAACTCTGGACCTAAAGCAGAAAAAGGAGACAGTTCGTCTGAAGGTACATCTTCAGCTGAGGACAATACAAAACCAGACAGAAAGAGAAAACAAGTAGACCACCTTGAAGGAGAATTTAAGAAAATTAAGCTAGATACCTTTGATGGAGAATCTAGAATAGGAGTGGAAGCTGAGGCACAATTATTAGACATCAAAAAATATTTCCAGATATATAACTATTCAAGGAACATGAAGGTCAGAATGGCCATTTACAATCTGAAGAGAAAGGCCAGCATCCGGTGGCAAGATCTTAAATTGGCCAAGGGATTAAAAGAGAAATATATGGAGTGGTATGAATTTAAGAAATATTTCAAGAAACAGTGCCTATCTGAAAGTTACCATGACAATAAAACCAAAGAGTTTTATGAGTTATGACTTGGTCAAATGACAATGGAGGATCTTATAAACAAGTTCTTGGAACCACTAAGATTTGTACCTTACATCTGAGAGGACAAGGTAAAAATCCAATGGTTCCTAAGTTTTTTACCATAGTCCTAGAGGGATAGAATTGAGTTTGAAAACCCCAAGTCTTTGAGTGAATTATTCAGAAAAGCCCGAATGTGTTATGACCAATACAAACAATGAGTAGATTTTCCCAAGGCTTGGAAGGATAAGAAACAAGACCGAATGAACCAGGGAAAGAAGGGATACAAGCCAACTCCTTATCGGAATGCAGCAAAAGTATTTCCTAGAAAATATTTTCACTCAACCCATCCAAGTACACAAGGAGGCGGTAAACTAGTAAACCTGGGAACAAAGAAGTTTGGGGATAACCCCCAGGAACCATTAAAATGTTGGGAATGCGGAGAACCTCATCTAGGGAGGAACTATCCACGTTTAAATACAACAAACAGAACTGTTGTTCATAATTTGCAGGAAGCTTCGATGGTGGGTGATGTAGGAAGAAGCCTGCATCAGATTAATGCAACCATTTATGGTCAGCAAGCTAACCACCAGTCCTCTATGGTGGAAATCGAAGGTAAAATCAATAACACCCCAAAAAAAAATTAATTGATCCTAGAGTTACGTTAAGTTATATCACTCGTAGAGTATTAGAGTCAAATAAACTTAAGAGGATGAAACACACAAAATTATGGCTGGTACAGTTAGCAACAGGAACTAAAAGGAAAGTGGTTGACTTTATTTCTGATTTTGAATTTAGTTTAGATGGTCAAAACATAAAAATAAATCTAAATATTCTGCCACTAGGATCTTATGATATGATTATCGGAATGGATTGGTTGGAAAAGCATAAAGCAATTC
Source organism: Picea mariana (assembly GCA_032191745.1). Classification (NCBI taxonomy): domain Eukaryota; kingdom Viridiplantae; phylum Streptophyta; class Pinopsida; order Pinales; family Pinaceae; genus Picea; species Picea mariana. The sequence goes on from JASDQU010501876.1 coordinate 78,409, forward strand.
TAGGTTGTTATACAAAGACACTCAATTATAAAGACGATTTTGACACTACTAGAACAACCAAAGGTATACCAAAACATGTATTTGTTAGACAAGTCACAGCAATGCAATTCAAGAAATGCATGAGGAAGGGTTGTCAAGTTTATTCCATTCAAATAACGAATCTGTTAGAGAAAAAAGATAAGCCCAACCTGGAGGAATTGGATGTCCTACGTGAATTCAGATATGTATTTGTTGATGAGATACCAGAATTACCTCCTACAAGGGAAATAGACTTCTCCATAGACCTACTACCTAGTTCAACGACCATATCGAAAGCACCTTACTGAATGGGTCTACCAAAATTGACAGAATTAAAAATACAACTGCAAGAATTACTGACAAAGAGTATATCTGACTGAGTGTTTCACCGTGGGGAGCACCAATCCTCTTTGTGAAAAAGAAAGATGATACTCTAAGACTATGTATCGATTACAGGCAATTGAAAAAAATGACAATTAAGAACAAATACCCCTTACCTAGGATAAATGATCTGTTCGATCAAGTAGGTGGGGCCAAGATCTTTTCAAAGCTGGACTTACAATATGGTTATCATCAACTTAGAATGAAATAGGAGGACATAAACAAAACAACCTTTCGGACAAGATATGGACACTACAAATTTGTAGTCATACCTTTCAGACTCACTAACACAACAACCATGTTTATGTGCCTGATGAACAGTATTTTCAGTCAATATTTAGACAAGTTCATACCAGTGTTTATCGATGATATTTTCATCTATTCTAAAATGAAGGAAAAACATGAAGAACACTTAAGTATAGTTCTACAAAATTTGAGGAAACATAGACTGTATGCCAAATTTGATAACTGTGATTTTTATCAAAAGAAAGTACAATACCTATGATGCAGGAGCATCGTCCACAGCCAAGAGAGCATGAAGGCGGAAGACAACTGGGACAAGCGCCAGCACATTTCAGCACATTGCAAAAGTGTTTTGGAATGTTTTGAAATAAATGTGCTGATATTAATGTAATGAGATAAAGGCGTACTTAGATATTGTAAACAAATCATGAGCGATTCACTCTCATCTGTAGAAGGTAGAGGCATTTATGCATAGTAAATGAAAGTAGGTAGGTTTGAATGAAGATTAGACAATTTAGGAGCATAGGAGGGAAAATCGACTATAGACACCCTCACCTTTGTATCATTGTAACATTAGAGCATTGCATCATTGAGCATAGAGAAGAAGGAGAGAGTTGTAGCAGAGAGTTGAGAAGAAGAACCCATGTATAGAAGTTTGAATTAATATAAAGATATTTCATTCAAATTGATGGTGTTATGATGCTTTCTGTGTATACATGTTGAATGATATGCTTATGTTTGTTTACTCTCTCTGTTATGCATTTGTTTTTATGTTGTGTGTGTATGCATGACTTCACAATTGTATTTTTGAAATCTGAGAGAGAAAGAGAATGAGTTTCAATTATTTCTCATCCTGATTGAGAAGTTCTTACAAAGAGTGTAGTGAAACGTCCGCAAAGAGTGCATTGATGAAGGTTCAGAGTTTATCTCTGAAATCTCAGGAGGGATACGTTGTCCTCATTTCAATAGAAGTGCAAGTGAGGCCCAGAAGTCGTGCAAGGTGTGTGCAAGCTGGTTGAAAGATTAGAACTTATCAAATAAGGGGAGAGTTGAAGGAATGTTGTTACAGGAGGGTGCACAGAGTTGATAATTCAAATACTTAAAAGTATTTGAGGGATATCCACAAGGAGTGCGTGAAGGAGTCTTTTTGAAGACTCAAAATTGCAAAGAAAGCTCAGAAGGGGTAGCATCTTTGAATACTTCAAAGGAAGACAGAGATAGAAATACTTCAAAGGGAGGTGAAGTGAAGTTGCTTTGCAGGTGGATAAGTTTTGGCAAAGGAATATCTTGTTCATTTCACAGAAGTTGTTAAGGAAGGAACGAATGAACAAAATTCTCCGTTGAGAAGTATCAAAAAAAATCTGAGAGTCATTAGATATGGCAGAGGACAAAGGGGAGTTAAAGCGAGGGATTGTCAAATTATTATCTCAGGAGAAATAGGTCCATTGGATCCAAGCCAACGAGAGCCATCGGATCTCTCGTGAACTCTCATTTAGGAGTTCGGGGCTTTGAAGGGGCAGAAGAATCTGTGTTAGAGATAGAGGGCAGCGAAGTGACAGTTGGCGTATTTGTCGCTAGGTGGAGTCAAACTTCGTTGACTGTTTTCAGGGTTTCGTAGGTTGGAAAGCCGAGAGCCTTGCATCAGAATTCACAAAGTCGAGAAGTGCGAGATTTTGAATCGGTGAGAAGTTTGTTGGGGAGACAACATTTGGTAACATGTCGGGATTCGACATTTCGGCACTTTCGTGGACAAGAGGTAGGGGTCTTTGTTCCAAGATTCCTGAAAACATGAAACACGATATGGCTGTGGAGGAGGATGCAACCAACAATTTTGGCGAATCGACATTTCAAGGTTTTGACTGTTGAAGAGCGAAAACTCAGCAAGAGGACTCACAAAGTCACGAGATCTGAAGTTCCGAATTAGTGAAGGGCGCGATCCTATTTTTGGTCAAGAGATTTGGGTTGATGCCTCGTGTTTGATCGTGTGGGAAAACTCATAAGGACCTGTTGATACACTGTTTTGTGTGAAAGGTATTCCTCGAGAGGAAACTAAAGAGTCAATTAGACTCAAAGGAAAGATTTAGAGCGATCCTGCGTGGACCTCGACTCGAGGGTTCGGGGCTCTGCACCAACGTGGTATCAGAGCTTGACTCTGTTTGTATATTGTAGATGGAGGAAGCAAGAGGAGAAAGAGGGCTCTGATAAATATCAGAGCACAGAACAATTTCTTTGCTTTCTGTAGCAGAGAAAAGAGAACCATTTTCAGCCATGCAGTCGAGAAGAAGAGATATACCAATGCCTGATCCAGTAGTGGAAAGAGAAATGCACGAACTACATGCCAGGCTTGATGCCATGGAGACAACACAGAGGCACACAGTCAACATTGGGGATATCAGTGAGGCTGACAGTGAAAATGAAGCTGGACATGGAGAAGAAGTCCCAGTCGAATATGTTGTAGATGAACGGCTATTCATGGTTGTTGCTAGGATAGGTGCCAGAGAAAAAATAGACATTCCAGTATATGAAGGAAACCTGGATGTTGAAGAGCTTCTAGATTGGATTAGAACTCTAGATAAGTACTTCGATTATGAAGATGTCGAGGAAGATAGAAAAGTCAAACATGTTGTCACAATACTTAAAGGGCATGCAACATTATGGTGGGATGAACTGCAGGCTGATCGACGCTATAAAGGCAAGCAAAAAATCAAAAGTTGGGATAGAATGGTTTTGAAGATGAAAGCCAAATTCATCCACAAGGATTATCAAATTACTCTGTTTCGGAGGATGCATAATTTGAGATAGAAGTTGATGTCAGTGAAGGAGTACATTGAAGAATTCTACAAACTAAAGATCAGGGCAGGTCATCAGGAGAGTGATGATGAAAAGGTTTCCAGATACATGAATGGTCTAAGATATGACATCCAAGATGAGATGAGAATGATGATCAATAGGATAGTAGAACATTCTTATCAGATGGCTCTGAAAGCTGAAGAAAATCTGAGCTGAAAGAAAGGTCAATGAGGTCAAGGAAGAAGTCAAGATAGAGGCAAAGAAATTGCCCAAGACATAAGTCAGAGACCTCAAGAAGAGGGGAAGAAACCTTAAACTCAGCATGATAGAGGAGGAAGCTAACAGAGAGGGCAGTATGCTGATAGAAATACTTTTCCTCGAGCTAGAGGAAGAGGAAGAGGCCGAGGAGGTGAAGTGAAATGTTTTTTTTGTGGGAAAAACGGACATAAATCTTATGAGTGTCCAGATAGGAAGAAATAAGGTGGTGAAACTCACATTTCCGAAGAACAAAGATGGAATGTTGAGGCAGAAGATGCTGAGGGAGGAAGATCCTTGATGATGAGGAAAGTTCTCTTGAATCCAGAGAAGGAGATAGAGAACCCAACCCAAAGGAACAGTCTATTTTGGACTGCTTGCAAGACAAAAGATAGAGTATGCAAAGTTATCGTGGACAGTGGTAGAACATTCAATCTCGTTTCTACAGAGATGGTAGAAAAGTTGGAGCTGGAGACTATCGTACATCCAAGCCCATACAGAGTTTCGTGGCTACAAAAAGGACATCAGGTAAATGTCACTAAACAGTGTTTAGTTGAATTTAAAATAGGAGGATATAAGGATGAAATATTGTGTGATGTCATTCTCGTGGATGTTTATCATCTATTGTTGGCTAGACTTTAGCAATATGACAAAAATGTAGTTCATGATGGGAGAAAGAACACATACACCCTGGAGAAGAAACGGAGAACTCAAATGTTGTTGCCAATTAAGGATAAAGAAGTGAAACCAGAGGTAATCAACACTGTAATTCTCATGAGTGGGAAGGAACTTCTTAATGAGGTTAAGAAGAAGGAAGACACACAATTTATTGTGGTCAAGAAGTCTAGAATTGTTTTAACCAGTACAGGAGTGGATGATTTACCATAGGAAATCCAAAAGTTGCTGGAAGAGTTTGCTAATATAATAGTGGACGAACTACCTCATTCGTTGCCATCGATCAGGAGTATAAGTCATCACATTGATCTTATACCTAGAGCCAGCTTACCAAACAAAGTAGCGTACAGGTTGACACTGTAGGAGAATGAAGAAGTCAAGAGACAAGTCTAGGATTTAATGGACAAGAGATTGGTTAGAGAGAGCTTGAGTCCATGTGTTGTTCCAACAATGCTCAGCCCAAAGAAAGATGGAGGCTAGAGGATGTGTACAGAATCAAGAGCGATCAATAAGATTACCATTAGATATAGATTTACATTGTCAAGGATGGATGATTTGATGGATTGCTTGAGTGGAGAATTTTTTTTTTCAAAGATTGATCTGAAAAGCAGATATCATCAGATTCGTATGAGAGAAGGTGATGAATGGAAGACAACATTCAAGATGAATGAAGGGCTATATGAATGGCTTGTTATGTTGTTTGGCTTAATGAATGCACCTAGTACTTTCCTGAGACTGATGAATGAAGTC
>JASDQU010501876.1:118082-137654 GCA_032191745.1 Picea mariana
GAGATAATTGTCACCTTCCCCTAACTATGAGTCTATTAAATGAATTTGAGATTTATGTTCCTTAGAAAAAAAATATTTTATTGGTAAATTTGAGGTACATTACATATGGTATCAGAGCGAAGGTTAAAACAATTGGAACTTGAATAGGGAAAAATTAATTTCTTAGCACAAATTTATGTCTATGTAAAACTGACAAACCATTTATGTTACAAACAAAAAACTCTTTTCTATTTTGTGTTAATCATGGCAGCCCAGGATGATGCAGAAATCAAACTTGAGGGAAATCCTGAAGACCTCATGAAGATCTGAGACATAATAGTGACAGAAGCTCACCTACTGAAGTTCTGGAAATGATGAGGAATCTCATTATTGAGTTGTAGGTTTTCAAGGAAGCCAATGACAAACTAAAGAAGGCACAGCATGAACAACATGAAATAAATGAAGTCATGTTGCATAGTATAGTGACAAAGAAAACCCCAAAGGATGAGAACCAGGAAGAAGAGGTCAGTAAAAGGGCCTCCAAGAATTCTGGTCCTCAAGAAGAAAAAGAGGACAACTCCTCTGAAGATACACCTTCAGCTGAAGATAAAACAAAAATAGACAGAAAAAAAAAAAAAACATGTAGATCATCTTGAGGGAGAATTTAAGAAAATCAAACCCACTACCTTTGATGGGGAATCTAGAACAGGGGAGGAATTTGACGCATGTTTATTAGACATAAAGAAGTATTTCCAGATATACAACTATTCCAGTAATATGAAGGTCAGAATGACCATCTATAATCTAAAAAGGAAAAGCCATCATTTGGTGGCAAGACCTGAAATTGGCCAAGGGCCTAAAGGAGAAACAGATGGAATGGTCAGAATTTAAGAAATACTTTAAGAAACAATACCTATATAAACGTTACTATGAAATAAAAACCAAAGAATTTTATGAGCTACGACTTGGTCAAACGACTATGGAATATCTGATAAACAAATTCTTGGAATTACTAAGGTTCGTACCTTATATCCGGGAAGATAAAGTGAAAATAAAGTGGTTCCTAAGTTGTTTACCATAGTCCTACAAGGAAAGAATCGAATTTGATAATCCCAAATCCTTGAGTGAAGTGTTCAGAAAATCTTGAATGTGTTACAACAAATACAAGTAGCGAACATAATTTACTAAGGCCTAGAAAGACAATAAACAAGACCAAATGAGCTAGCGGAAGAAGGGATACCAGCTAGATCCTTATCGGTACGTAGAAAAAATATTTCCAAGGAAATATTTTCACTCCAACAACCCAAACACTCAAGGAGGCGGTAAATCGGTAAATCTGGCAACAAAGAAGTTTGGGGACAACCCCCATGAACCATTAAAATGTTGGGAATGTGGAGAACCTCATATAAGGAGGAACTATCCACATTTGATTGCGGCAACTAGAACCATGGTTCACCACCTACAGGAAACCTCTATGGTGGGAGATGTGGGTAGAATCTTGCATCGGATAAATGTAGTCATGGATGGTGGGCAAGATGACCACCAGTCCTCTATGGTGGAAATTGAAGGTAAAATGAATAACACTCGTATTTCTTTTTTAATTGATCCTTGAGATACATTAAGTTATATCACCCATGGTATAGTGGAGTCAAATAAACTTAAGAAAAAAAGACATGAAAAATCTTGGCTGGTATAATTAGCAACAGGAACAAAAAGAAATGTTGTCGACTTTATTTCTGATTACGAGTTCAATTTAGGTGCTGAAAACATAAAGAAAAATTTGAATATTCCACCGTTAGGGTCTTATGATGTAATTATCAAAATGGATTGGTTAGAAAGGCATAAAGCAATGTTAGATTGTGATGAAAAATCACTCAAGTATATAGACGAAAATGGCAATGCTAAGATAATTCAAGGTATACAAAAATCAGTCTAAGTTAGACGGATTTCCACAATGCAATTCAAAAAATGCATGATAAAGGGGTGTCAAATTTATGCCATCCAAGTAACAAATTTGTTAGAAAAAGAAAATAAACCCAACTTGGGGGATTTTGTTGTTCTGCATTATTTCAGAGACGTGGTTGTTGATGAAATACCTGAATTACCCCCAAGAAGGGAGATAGAATTTTCTATTGACCTACTATTGGGTTTATCCCCTATCTCTAAAGAACCTTACCGAATGAGTTTGTCAGAATTAACAGAACTAAAAATTCTACTATAGGAATTATTGGACAAAGAATATATCAAACTGAGTGTTTCACCATGGGGAGAACTAGTCCTCTTTGTAAAAAAGAAAGACAACACTCTAAGATTATTCATCGATTCTAGACAATTAAACAAAATGACTATTAAGAACAAATACCCCTTACCTAGGATAAATGATATGTTCGATCAGGTAGGAGGGGCAAAGATTTTCTAGAAATTGGATTTACGATCCAGTTATCACCAGGTTAGGATAAAAGACAAGGACATAAGTAAAAAAAACTTCTGAATGAGATATGGACATTACAAATTTGTTTTTATACCTTTCGGACTCACTAATGCACCAATCATGTTTATGTGTTTAATGAACAATATTTTCAATCAGTACTTGGACAAGTCTGTAATGGTATTTATTGGTGACACTCTAGTATATTCTTTTGTTTTAGAATATATGCTAAATGTACACTAAATTCGATAAATGGTTGTAATAGGCCACCTTTCTTCTGCAAAATTTAAGGAAGCACAAACTATATGCTAAATTTGATAAATGTTACTTTTATCAGAAGAAAATACAATAGCTATGACATGTAATTTCTATAGAAGGCATTGCAGTCAACCCGGAAAAAATAACAACCATCATGGAATGTCCGATTCCTAAGGACATAACAGACATTAGGTCATTCATTTGAATCACCGGGTATTACCGCATATTTATAGAGGGATTTTCCAAAATTGCATACCCTATCACATCACTACAAAAGAAGGGAACCAAGTTTAATTGGTCACATAAATGTCAAGACAATTTTAATAAGTTAAAGGAATTATTAACGACTGCACCCATTTTAAAAGTAGCAGATCTAGACAAAGACTTCACCATCTGTGTAGATGTGAGCAAAGAAGGACTAGGTGGTGTCCTAACTCAAGAAGGGCACGCTATTTTCTATGAGTCCCGAAAACTAAAGGAGCATGAATAAAACGATGTTACTCATGACTTAGAGTTGGCAGTTGTAATACACGGCTTAAATATGTGGTGACACTACATAATGGGAAGAAGGTTTCTACTATTGATTGACAACAATGGTGTGAAATTTTTGTTTAGCTAGTCGAACCTTAATGCAAGGAAAGTAAGATGGCTAGCCTTCTTGAGAGAATTTGACTTTGATGTAAGACATATCAAGGGTAAGGAAAACAAAGTAGCTGATGCTTTTAGCAGAAGAGTTCATGGGTTGTTTTAAATAGAAATTAGTAGGGTAGAGAACGATCTGGAACAATGAATAAAGACTGTAGGTAATAACGACAAAAATTACACTAAGACAGTGGAAGAATTACAAAACACTATGGAAAATTCAGACAAAACTGATATGAGTTTGGACAAGAATGGTTTACTACGATTTGAAAATAGGATGTACATACAACCGACCTATTACAACCATTACTAATGCTAGAATGGAAATGGGAGACCATATCTTTGGACTTTATAACAGGTTTTCCAAAAACTCAGAAACAAAATGATTCTATTATGGTTGTGATCGATAAAATCAGTAAGTCTACACACTTTATTCCTATGAAAGATAATTTTAAAGATATAAACATCGTTGAAATATTTAGTAAAGAAATTTTTAGACTGCATGGTATTCCTAAAATGGTGATCTCAGATAGAGACGTAAAATTTACATCCACTTTTTGTAAAGAATTGTTTATAGGGATAAATACTAATTTGAATTTCAACACGAGTTACCATCCACAAACGGATGGATAGATTGAATAAATAAATCAGATCGTAGAAGATATGCTCTTCATGTACGTAAGAACAAAACCGAGTAAGTGGAAAGACTACTTGTACTTGGTAGAATTCACATATAATAATGGGTGTCAAACTTCAGCTAAATTGAGCCCCTTCGAGGTATTGTATGACAGAAAGTGTATGACACCAATTAGTTGGGACGACCTAGTTGATAGAGTCATGGTTGGACCAAAAATGCTCCAAGAAATGGAAAGTACGGTAAGAAAGGTGCAACAGAACTTAAAAGAGGCACATGACAAACATAAAAGTTATGCAGAACAGAAAGGAAGACACTTGGAATTTCAAGTGGGAGATCATGTTTACTTAAAATTCAAAGCCCAAAAGAGTTCACTAAAACTCGGGAACTGTGCCAAGTTGGCACCCAGGTTTTGTGGGCCCTTCGAGATACTGGCTCGAACTGGACCCATAGGATACCAACTTGCACTTCTAGCTAATCTAAGAATTCATAATGTATTTCATGTTTCCTTGTTGAAAAATTATGTCCATGACCCTACTCATATGATTGATTGAAACTTGGTGCAGGTGGAACCAGAAGGTGAGTTCTAGGTGGAACCCCTGTGCATTCTGGCCTGGAGAGAAATAACACTTTAGAACAGAGTCATCGCTCAAGTAATGGTGCAATGGAAGTACTTTAGTTCTGAGGCGACCACTTGGGATTTGGAGGGAGATTTGCAGAAATATCATCCAATCTTGTTCCAAGAAAGGAATGAACACTGAGGACATTATTTTACTGAAGGGGGAAAGGATGTGACATCCCCAAAATTAAAGTATTTTCGAAATTCAAAATTTGTTATAAAATTATTCCATTTTTAGTACATTCCAATTTGGAAAAAAATTGCCATTTATGGCAATTCCAAATTTCATATTTAATAAATTGTAACTAATTATTATGACTATTGGGTAGTGACCTGATTTGACCCAACTAATTATTTTACTATGACACTTGTATGTAAACATAATATTGTTTTATTTATTGCAGGAGGACAAATGGAACAATCATGTTAAATTTAGTTGTCCATGACTCCATGAGTGGGGAACATGTTGGAACTACCTATGGGTTGATTTTTACAAGTGGAAAATCAAGGATTTGGCCATTGGAATCCCCTGTAAATCAAGGATTTAGAAAGCTGTGAAAATTCCCAAGGGAGGGAAAAATACCTAGGGAAAAATATTGGTTTGATATATAGCATATGTGAGGAGGCATGACGTTGCCTGGTATGCTGGGAAAAGGACTGGTTCTCTTGCTATTAGGAACACTATGGATTGAGTGCGAGGAAAGAGGAGACTACTGAAACTGAAAATCATTTATGAGGAAGAGGTTTAAAGTTTTCCCTCATGGGTACATGGTCAGGCTAGGGGGTGAATCGAGCTAGTATTTTGGCTGCCCTATTCTACGGTTGGGAGGAACGTGGTTGTTCCCTTTGTATTCCTGTGAATTGTTTTAGATATGTAATATCTCTTCTCTATTTGAATGATTATATCTAATTGATGTAATGCATTGATTTAAATGATCATATATTTGATGTAATGAAATTGTTGTATCTAGATTAAATTAATTATACCACTGTAGAGTGAATTAGTTACATATGTACTGTAATCCTTAAAGTCTGTATGGACACAATAACCTGAGAGATTTTTTTTTTTATATGATTATGTGAAGTCCATTTCTCCTACAGAATAGTTGCGTAAATCATTTTCTTTAATCAATTTTCTGAGCAGCTCCTTATGATTGGATTAGTGTCGGTATGAAATTTGGAAGTTACCTGATTTTCATTTTAGGGAAATAGAATGGATGGATGTGATTAAAGTCTAGAAGTAAACCTTTTTCCTATAATTGGATTTTTGTTAGAACATAAGTATTTCCTGTACATTGAAAATTTTGGTATAAAGCATCTAGGCACGAATAGGTTGAACACCAATTTTTATGTATATATATAAAGTAAGTATATTTCTGTAATTACCAAGCTTAGAGTTAGAAATTTAATCGGAACACTATTTACCACTTAGCATGGATTTAAGCCTTTACAAACCAATGCATTCCACGATATATCTATATCACATATAGACCAGTATCTATCTAAATTACTATTAGCAAGCATTATAATGAAATCCAGAACCTAATGTCTACATAAGAAAATATATCTATATATGAACATATTGATAGGTATTTGTTCATGTACTATGAGTATGATGAATTATCGATAGACATGCAACCATATATATACAAAAAATGCATAGGAGTTGGAATACCCTAACTAAAACAACAGCGGATACACTTCATTCAAAATGTATCGAATATAGTAGACTAATGGATATCATTAACCCCTTTATTAAAAAAGAATAGGCCAATGGTGCGAGCAAAGTCGAGTTGCATAAATAACAAGTACAATATTCAAAATCAAAAGACAGAGTCACATTGACATGGATTATCATTCCGAGTAAGACGAACATGATTGCCTTTCTTTAATTAAAGAAAAAGGAGTGTATTACATAGTTTACCAGATATAAATTCAAATACAGACTCAACAGGATGTAAGATCTGGCATTATACAATCAATGGAAAAATGAACCCGAGGGTTTACTCCAACAAATACTACAACAAACAAGAACTATGCATAAGAGAGCTAGTTGAATCACAATCTCCTTGGATGATGCTAGAACCAGTAGAATTGGCCTGAGAGGTGAGGGTTCAGAACCCGAATACCTTTTTCATAGAAGAAAGTGGTGGGTATCTGAGACTTGTACGGATGAAGACCCTGCAAGAAAACAAAACCCGTAAACATTAGTCTCTATTCGAAGTTTAGGTAACAAAAGAAAAGTAATTGCAATAAGACGATGACAGTGAAACCAATAATTCCCTTTCCATAAAAAATACTTATCTTATGATGCATGGGTTCAAATCCTTGCCCCATCACTGCTGTTTGTTTAAAGGTCCGGGCCGAGGGAGGAAGGTGCAATACAATTTCTGATGGGTCCTCGCAAGAATAAGGCCCAACATTAGTGACAGTAACATGTTCTACCAAACCCCCTCTCTTAAGAATCAATCAATAGCGAAAATCCTTAGCTTGTAAAATGTACAAAGTTACAACAAGAGGAATGTCGAAACAGTAACACAAACTTTTCAGACATAATATGGACATGTTTAAAAGTTAAGTTTAAATCAATACTGAACCAAACTTTAACGAGTAAGTAGAATTCAATAGTAAGAACAGAGTCATCGCGTTATGGTATTTAGATGATGGAAATGAATCGTCGCTCGTCAAGGTGAAAAGGGTTCATTCCAAGACCCAAAATATCATGTTGTAGGATTCCCAATAAATTGACCGAGGTATCACGGAGACAGAAGCAGGTCAATCAAATAACAATAGTAAAGGCTAGCCAAGAATCTGATAGATTTATAGAATATATAAATAGATGGAATATAACATATTACCCTACCAAACAGAAAGAGTGCCCATCGATGAACTATTCACAAGGCCAACATCTCTTCATGAGATTCTTTAATGAAAACAAAAATAGTAATAACGAAAACAAAGTGACAAATATACCAAGCCTTAGGTATTTCTCAGTGAGACGCATGGTAAGAGCTATATCCTCTCTCTGTTAAATGAAATCTTACTGGAGGGGTAGCATATGCTATCCAATAACCCTAACTCTAAAAGACCTGATAACTATTATAGAGAACTACAAAATGACTAATCAAAGGAAGAACACAACAGGAATAAGAGACACAATGGTAACTAACAGAATAACAAATTACTTAAACGTCCTTCCAAAAAATTACAGCTCCATATTGTTATCTATATCGGGATTATGTTAAGGAAGAAATCAATAGTGTTTCAGACCATGTCATGAGTTACACTATGGAAACAACCACCATCCCACCCAGTCTTCGCCTCTGAAAAATGTGGTATGCAGGACCTCTTCGTAAAACTTAGGAATGACAAACTATGAACTTACTCCAACTGTAATCAGCACCCTGACGCCTTGTAGTAAATGCAGGGAGTGCAGAGGATGGCTAGCCATGTGACAATGGCAAGGTGAGTGTGACACTTCAGGTATGAAGCCGAGTAAACATAAAGGAATTTCATAGGACGACCATTAATGTAGTATAGATATTTAACTATTGCGACAGGAAAACCATCTCTTCCACTTAAGGAATATCTCAATTGGACACCATCATGACTCAATTTAACTTTTTTTCCTCCTCTGTCTTAGTATGAGACAACAATCATAACCTATTTGTTGAGATTTCATTGGCATTTGGGTCTAGTACTTTCATTACTTTTTCAACCCTGATTTCAAGAACCAAAACATAACCGAGACTTGGTAGTTAGGTTAACTACCTGGTGTAAAGGAAAAACGGACTCCATGTCCATTATGGATGAGAACTAGTTAAAGTTCCTAAGATAACACCAATAAGTGAACTCGCACGAGGACATGGAGCTATGTGTTAAATTAAAATGAGTTGTAACATGTGTTATAAGACTACCCTTGTATTCGTAACCTATATGCATTTGGGTAAATATTAAAGGTAGAAGGGGGCATGCTAAAGGCCTTGAGGGTTTCCCTTATAACCTTTCTTCTCATGACATAGATAGGATATATGGTGGTAAGAAGAAGTCTAGGGGTTTATAACAAGGTTTTATTTTATAGACAGAGTTATAATTAGCAAAGTTTTATTACAAAATTTCATAATCAAGTCGACATCAGAGTCACGTAACTAGGAGCTTTTACTTCTTCTCCGAAGAAACTTATAAACAATTTTTATTTTTTTTGTGAGAAATATGAGGTATATTATAGAGTTCTAGTATAAACATTATTCCACTAAATAAAATCCAAGTATCCCTTTCAACTTGTAAATTTACAGGAGCATCATGGACTTACCAGGGTGGACGGGTAGGGATGCCTGTTTTCGACCGGGTAAAGTTTTTAAGCGATCAATTCCTCCTCGTGAAGGAAAACAAAGAGTTGCTTTGGAAAAAAAAGGTTGCACGAATGAAGAAGAGGGGCATCTAACCCTAAGAGAGCTCTTACTTCCTAGAGTAAATGTTGATAGTACGATGGGAGGCTCGAGCCATGTGATGGGGCATAGTTGGCGCGACCCTACTGATGAGGGGTCAAGTGATAACCATCGTTTTTCTCTCACACAGGACTCCATTAATGGCCATAATAGAGTCTTAATTCATGCTTGACAAGAACCTTACCATTCACATTAAAGGATTACTAAGTAAAGAGGATTCCTTCATGACACGGCCAACTAGAAACCATTAACTATAACTGTTGTAAGTCCAATTAATACATCATTTGAAGAGCTATCATTTAAAGAGCTATCCTTGCAAAGATTCCATTCTAGAACCTTTGAAATATTCTTATTTTTTCTTCGTTTAAACATCGTCGCACCCTTAACACTGAGTAACCTGCAAAAATGTCACAGGAAACTGTGGTACATCCTGTGAATATTTGGAATCGTGGCACCCTTAACACTGAGCAAGGTGTGACGATTCTTCTTTACAGGGTTTTTCAATAAGGAAAAGATGATTCCATCTCTTAGAGAAAGTTTTATTTCTTCAATATCCTTCTGAGAATAAGGAAAATGATATTTCTTGTAATCGACGATACACATATCATCAGTGGTCACAAGGGTGACAAAAATAATGTGTAACATGATTTCCCCCAAAGTATGAATTTGGAAATGTGTGACAGCTGAAATAGTTTGTAGAGTATGTGTCTTGAGAACAAGGAGCACATCAATCAAATACCTATCAAAAAAAAAGAATCATCATATTCACATACCATTTATAGATGTAGGAACTCCCATACTTAGAATACAAGTGACTCTAATAACAAGTGTCAAGCAAATCATGGCCAACAATCCTACATTGTGGATCCATGTCATTATGATTCGACATACATAGAGTAAATACATTGCGGATCCATGCTATAAAGACTCAAATTTGAACATATCCATGAGAAATACACAGTGGATCTATATGTCAATATAGACTCATTAGTACTCCATCACAACCTAGATTCATGTGACAGTATCTAGGGTCTTCATTTCCATATTCCCAAATTACGAATATAGCCATGCGATTACAGGTGTTGGAGTCAAACATGGTAGAAACCACTTGATTACCAGTCATTAATGAATACCGTGAACAAGTGCAAGGGAAATCATCATTAATTTCAATGACATCCAAGGTACTCTAGTACAATCCAAATAATGTGAATTAATGATATGAAGTCAAACACTCGATGGAAATTTCCAATTAGGGTCCAATGATGTAAAACCACTGTCAAAAATGTGGAAACTTTCCATTGAGGCATGCAGGCTCTAAGGTTCTAATTTTTTTCTAAGTCTATTTCATGGATAATGAGTTCAAGTTGATAGGAAAATACTCGTCATAGGAGGGCCTCAATGTATCCCCCATCAATGACATGAAATATGTAACAGATTTGAAGTAGATCATGGCAAAAAGTGATACAGGACCGAATGAGGGAAGGGAGACATGGTAAGAGTTTGAGGATTGCCGATGGTCGACTCGATAGAAGGCTTATTTCGGTTGAACTTATATTGAACATATAAATGACACGATAATTGTCTTGCCAACATTGACTCAAGGAGGACAAATCTATGGACTTTCATATTATCAAACAAGAGACAAATGGATTCCCCAACCAAGATACAATAATGAAAAGGGGTGTGATGTTCAAGAGAGACTTACTACCACTAACACATATATAGATATACATTTCATTCCCAATTTTTTCCCACCATTTATGGTGAGTACCTCTTTATTTTTACACAAGCTTGAGGAGGATAACATATTCTTGAATTGTAAGCTCATCCTTCAGATGAGTCCCTCGGAGTATTTTTAATGAACCCTAGGAAGGATTGGTTCGGTCCCATATGGTTCTTTTGATGTTTATTTTATGAGTCCAAGGAAAGAAAACTCATGGGTTTCTCTGTAATGTATCTCAAATTTGAACATATATATATATATATATATATATATATATTTTTTTATGGTGCATTAATATCCAATTTTTCGTTTAATAGAATTGTAGAAAGGGATATTTAAAGTTTACTCTTACTATGTATTGATATTCTACCTATCATAAGAGTATAATCCTATACCAGACTAACTTCACACTTTATATGAGAGACTCCCAAGAGATTCTATCTCCCTTTCAACACATATATTTTACATATAGATATTAATACATATACCCACCTATATAATGATGTATTTTAGGATCTTGAGTCTTAATTTCTTTTAATATCAGACTCTTTAGATTTGCATGCAAGTTTATACTATTGGATTTGTAATAATAGAACACCTATCAAATTATATATACATCGGGAATTATATCCTTAGTGTAACAGTAGCATGTCATAGGTTAGTAAAGCCATTGATGATGTCTGAGTTGCTTAAATGGATTTTATTTAAGGCTTATTCATGGTTAACACACTTTAATCATCTAACTTAATGGTTTAAACAAGGCAATTACCATGCAATTCCTTGTACCACTAACTCATAACTAAGTCTCATCTCACCAATAGAGATAACTGAATGGTAAGTAAAATAAAATGAAATAATTAGTTGTAATCATCCCCAAAATTACAAAATAAAAAAACATGTATATTTTTCTTAGGGACATTAAAATTCCATTCTCTTCGGTCAACTTATTTTGAAGGCCTCAAGGTTATCATAAATAAATAGGTGTCAATACTATCAACTCCCATAAGGGCTATGTTTACCACTGCTTTCGATACAACTACCTTCCTTTGTAAGAGATTTTATTCTTTGATTATCTCGGGTTGTCTAGAAACCACATATACAATGGATACAGGGCTAATTCGCTATATAATCTAGTTCCTTAGTTAGTAACATTTCTAATGTTAGTAAAAGTGTTAAAGACCCATCCCTAGACATAACCTCTAAAGTTGTAAAATGTTAAACATTAAAGGTATTCCAAACCTCTCCAAACATAACATTATCGTTGATTATAACATAAGAGAACCTATATGAGAAGTATTGGGTTCTGAAAGGAACTACACCTTTCTCGTATTAAAGTTCACAAGTTTTAAATTAATGAAGGACTTTAAATTTTTGTTAGCTTGCTCGAGCAATAAACTCTGTGTGAAACAGGTCACGATTAACCTTACGCTACCATTATCCCAGACTGAAGTGGGTTGACGGTTGGCATCAAAAGGTTTCAAGCATACTAGTCCTCCTTTCTGAATGTGTTAAAGTTAACAAACTAGGTGGCCTCACCTCAACTGATGAGAAGCTGGACTTATTGGTTGTACTAGAAAGGCCCCTAACTGAGTCATCTCCCTCGCATAGACTTGGTGTAAAGTCGATTGAGGTACCTGTCAGATCCTGAGTTAAAGCCCCTGTCCAGCCTAATAATGGTGATATGCTAGGGTGCCTTTCGAGGTTTATTAATCGATTATTGTGTCTAACATAAAACCTTCCACCTCACCTTGTTCACATGGTAAGGTACTATTGCATACTACCACCATTACTCTACCTCTATAAAGGGTTGGTAGGTGATTAGTGTTTGTCCCTTGCCCGTGTCTAGGTATTTGCAAAAATAATTTTTTTATCACTAACCCTATGGTTTCTTAGCTCTGTAAGTGGTTGGTAGTTTGGGTGGACGTGACCTAGGTGAAGACTATGGAGGCGTTCATCCCTCAGGTGTTCCCTGCATACGGTAAGACAAAAACTCTGTTTTATTTTTCCTTTGAACCCGAGACTCTTGAATGTTGAAATGCATGTTGTGGTCACCATCTACTCCTGTTAACTCTGCTACTTTTGATATCCTCTGGTTTGAGTTGAGAATTTATCGATTTGTTGGGTTGTCATAGATCCCTTATTCTGTATTGGGTTCTATTAATTTCTTGTTATTTTGCGATAGGTATCTTTTCTTCTATGAACCCTCGTAGAAGGCTCTAGAATGTAAGGGATCCCTAAGGACACAAGAGATTCACAAACATACGAGTTATTTATTCTACTTCAGAGGTAAGTTCTATGCATTTCCAATCCTCGTAATGTATGTATGATCTCGGTGTAACTCGATAAGAGACTAAAAATTCCTAGTTATGTTTTCGGGGTTTAAAGATTTGAAGGCTTTGTTTCCCCTCTTGTTATAAGGCTATATATAAATATGGAACAACCATGAGAAGACAAAGGGAACAACCACGTTCCTCCCAACCATAGAACAGGGCAGCCAAATCACTTGCCCAGTTCACCCCCTAGCCTGACCATGAATCCATGAGGGAAAACTTGGAATCTCCTCCTAAGTAATGTATTCCTTTCACAATAGTCTTCTTCTTGCCTCACACTCAGCAATTAGTGCTCATAACAGCAAGTACTCAGTAATTCTTTCCCCAGCATAATAGGCAGTGTCCTACCTCCTCACATATTCTATATATCAAAACAATATTTTTTCCTACGTCTTTTCACTCCATTGGGAATTTTCGCAGCTTTCTAAATCCCTGGTTTTCAAGGGCTGCCAATGGCCAAATCCCTGATTTTCCACTTGTAACAATCAGCCCATAGGTAGTTCCAACATGTTCCCCACTCATGGAGTCATGGTTAGCTGAATTTAACATGGATGTTCCATTTGTCCTCCTACAAAAAATAAAACAATATTTTGTTTACATACAAGTGTCATAGTGAAATAGTTAGTTGGGTCAAATCATGTCTCTTCCCAATAGTCACAATAATTAATTACAATTTATCAAATTCGAAATTCAAAATTGCCATAAATGGCAAAAATTTTCCAAATTCGAATTTACCAAAAATGGAAATAATTCTCTAACAATTTTTGAATTTCAAAAAATACTTTATTTTTGGGGATGTCACATTTTTATTTTTAGAGAGTCAGAAAAACACTTAAAGAAAAATCCAAAATGTCATTTTTCGTGAACTAGTCTTATTAGACCAAAAAACAGATAATCTACCGCTCAATAGACATTTTCTTTAAATACTTTAACGAGCGTGAAAAGAACAAGATCACTCGGGAATATTTTCATGTTAAGGGAGTTTGAAAATATCTTAAAGAGGACACCAGGGGAGTTCATTTTTTGTATAGCCTTCGCGAGTCTGAAAAAATGATAAAAGTGTACTCGGTTACATTCTCATATATTTACGAGCATGAGAAAGAACAAATATTATGCTCGACGTTTTTTATTGAAAAAACTTAAAGGAAAAAAACGTAAAAAATGATAAAAGAGTTTATACATGTCAAAATATCTAGCCACACAACCTGTATCCTGTAATATTGACAGTTTGAAATTTTCATTAGGGTTAAAATAGGTGAAAAATAATTTAATTTTAGGTTAAAAATGGTAAAATAGGTTAAATAAGTCAAAAACTAATTCATTTTTATCATTCCATTTGTATTTCACCAAAAATAGAGTTAAAAGCCCCATTTTTACCTGATCTTCAAGCGACAATTCCTATGTGATTCGTGGATGATTTCTTGAGCTGTCTATGTGAGATTGGTGCTCTCCCTTCCCTCTCTCTATCGGGAATTGCGATGATCTGGGATCATTGTAGGGGTTATATGGATGAAGTGCGATGACGTCGCACTGTGCTAAACTTGTGACCTACGACGACCACAACTCAAAAAGAAAAATGAATAAATGAACTAGGGAAGCCAACAAATTTAGATTTTTATTGAACCAACTTATGTTTAAATATTCTTTGGCATACATTCCACTGTTGAATATGCTCAAATTGCGGGAAAGAGAACACAAAGAGGAATATTATATTGCGTGGAATGACCATAACAAAGTTATGGCACTCTGGGAATGCGTCTTGCTTTAGTTCTTCAAAGTGTTGGGCATGAGGGCCTAGTTAGTTATATTAGATCACTTAGTCCAAATGTGGGATGTGAATGAACAAGTTTTTCATGTTGGGGTACATACACTCACTTTGGACATTAACGAAATATATTTCTTGACCGGTTTGTCTCGTAGTGGATCTTGAGTGTCATTATCAGGAGGAAGAGGAGGAGGTGAGAGAATGGATTACTATGTCGCGGAACACTCCTCGTTTGGTACGGATAAACATAGTGGGAAGGTTTCCATAAAGGATGTCCTAGACTTATCTTTGAGGACAATACTCTACACCATTACCCGTGTGGTAGGGAGTGCAACTCCACACATGGCCTTGCAGAATCATTTTTAGTATGCCATTGAGCACATGGAACCTTGAGTATTCAACTGGTATGAGGGCCTCCTCAAGAATATGAAAAAACATTTAACAAAGTGTAGGACTGGTTCACTAAAACAATTTGGGTACGGATCAATTTTGGTGTCCTTTTTCCTAGAAAGGGTCCTAGTTTTGTGTCTTCATCATGTGGATTGGGGTGTGCCTAGTCCAAAGGATCCTTGCATGAAGAGATGGGTTGAATTGATGGAATGCCATGGCGGCATCCCAATTTTTACATATGGGCCTATATTCTTCCAATGGCTGAGAGATCAGCTCATTATGGTTGAGGATTATGCTTATGTTGGGACTGACTTCTATGGTTACCTAGAATTAGCATTACTTGAGGGTGCACATTGGAGAGACATAGGTAAAAAATACTTTTTTATTATATATTGTTTTTGGAACTTATATTATGAAATTTTTATGTTATGTATCCGAGACTAATCAAAATCTATGAAAATGTAGAATTGGCACCTTTCATACCTCCAGGTTCATCTCCAATCCAGAAACGTGGAGAGGCAGGTGTAATGGCGGTTTGAGTAGTAGTGGTTGAGGATCTTGAGCAGATCGAGCATAACCTCGAGGGATTGACCATGGATATCCTTCGCTATACTATTTGGTACTTCAACATCTGTTGGTTGACTGCTCTATCATGTAGCACAAGAAATAGTTTTCTATCATGAGAAGCATCCATGATATATATGTATATGATGTCATGTGATTTGATATTTTTGTCTCGGGACACATATTTTTGTAACTTTCTATGTTATAATACAATAACGTGTACCGATTTACTTGTCTTTATGTGTTTTTGTTTAGATTTATAAATTGCGCAAATGTCTATCTAAAACATAATTGGCTAAAGCATTTGTTAATCTATTTAGATATCTAGGAATGTGGTGATATTCAATGTAATCAAAATTCCTTTCCAAGAGGTGAATTCTAAAGTATACCTGTAATAGTGTAGGACTTCTGATGGAATAGACATTGCTTAATTGCAGCACCACAAGTTGAGAATCAATTTGTACAATTAGATGACGGATGCCAAGTGAAATGGAATCATTCAATAACTCAATGACCGCASTATATTCCACAATGTTACTAGTTACACAACCCAGAAAAATACCATGTAGACTTATCAACTCATTCGTAGGTGCATAGATTACCCATGTAGCAGACGCGAGATTTTGAGTACTTGCGACTAGCACCATCARCAAAGACAATATGAGGTAATGAGAACATCGACATCTAGAAACCAAGAACACGAAAAGATATTAAATTTGAGGGTAGAAAAAGAAATGACAAAAATAACACTAGAATATGATACATTAAAGTACAAAGCACTCATGAAAAACATTTTAAGCATAGTACTTATTTAGGTAAATCCCATTTATGGGTTCACCCAAAGGAATTCCATCGTAGTCAATGAGCTCATAATCCCCTCTCTCTAATTCTCATTTAACTATATAAGAACGATGCCACATAGGCTCAAATTTATCTTCCCCCAACAAGTCACAATCTTGGTCATAGAGGAGAACCAAATCGCCTTCAGAAAAAATACGAGGTTTAACATGTTTTTCATATTGATCCTTAACACATTTCTTCTGGGTTTCTATTACTAATGCAGCATCATGACAAGTCTTGTCTAATTGCATTAAATACAACATATGTTCTTCTTCGGCTGGGGTGTTGGGGAGAAATTTGATGACTAGCTTCAGAGATGAAATTTCATACTCAATCGACAAAATGGCTTCAATACCATACACTAATTGGAAAGGCATGAAACTCGTAGCAGATTTAACTGATGTCTGATAGGCCCATAATGCAAAAAAAATCATTTTATGCCAACCTGACTTATGAATCCCTACCATCTGTTGAAGAATAGTGGTTAAATATTTGTTCATTGCTTCAACTTGGCTATTGGCCTGTGGATAGTAAGGGGTTGAGTTTTCATGTCATAAACCCAACTTATCAGTTAGCTCAAACATCATAAAAATTCTGAAAATGGGTGCCATCATCGGTGATGATGGCTTGAGAAACACAGATACAAATGGATGTTCAGAGCCTCCCACCTATTCCAACTCATTCATTTTGGAAGTTTTCCATTTCAATAGTTGTTTCCCTAGTTTTCGGGTCCCTGACTTTTGGGGTCATTTTGAGGACCTAAACAATGTTTTTAGGGCTCGCCAAGATCAACAAATCCTAGACCTTACACCCCCATAAAGATGACCAAACCGAGGTCATAAATCACATGACCGTGCATATCCTATGCACGTATTATTCCAAGCACCCTCACACATGGAATGAGAGTCTTCCCTATGTCCAACATAGCTACAGTCGAGCCTTGCATAGCTCAACTAGCCACATCCCCTTTCAAGTGAGTTTGATATTTCAACCATTGGGTCCCATAGATATTTCGCAACCCATTCCGGTCACATCAACCGACTCATCTCCTGCTCCAAATGAAGATGACAAAGCCACCCAGTTCATTTAGAAGATCCAACACATCCGTCAACAAGTTCAGAATATCCTACAGAAGTCCAATGATAAGTACAAACAACACCATGATCAATATTGGGTGCAACATAAGTTTCATTTGGGTGACAAATTTTTGTTGCAATTACAGAAAGAACACCTTACCGAACCCCATTAGAAGCTTCTCCCTCTCTGTTATGGCTTGTACACCATCACGAAGGTTATCGGTGATAATTCTTTTGAGCTCAACATTCCTCCTTTCCTTGGCCTGCACCCAGTGTTCAACATGGACCTCCTTCAACCTTATTTCCCACCATTATTGGACAACACAAAGATAGCATAACAACTGACACAAACAAAGCTCAACCCTGAATGCATACAACATGAATCTAGTGATCATCTTGTGGACAAACAGTTCAAGGGCACTCTTCAACAAAGGATCCATCTGTATTGAGTTAGCATAGTTACCGAACTAACGAGAACTCTACAGAGTTCTCATTTTTTGAGGGGTCAAGTTTTTTACCCTGTTTTTAAAAATGGTGCTAACGGTAGCACCCCTGTCCCTTTTTAAGTGGTTTTTTAATATTTTAAAAGTTTTTTTTTTTGTAAGTAAGAGATTTTATATATAAAGGCCTTCATAAACCAATTCAGAGTTACAGAAACTTGAAAACAACCATGTTGTAGTTACCGAACTTCCCCAAGAGAGGGGAAACTATTTCAGCCAGTCGGGTAAGTCTAGCAATTTACAGTCTGACAGTTTGAGAAAAACAGAACTAATTTGACTAGGCTACAACTATGAAAATAGAATAGTAAAAACATCAGATCCCCAGTGGGGTCAAACACTTGGCAAATAACCTGGCCAGGTGGCTTGGTAGGCTGCATCCCAAGGTTCCTCTTCGATGGGTGTCCCTTTACCTTCTAGTTGCATGTCAGCGTCCAAGTTGCCCCCTTCCAGGTTGGCAGCTAGTAGGGTGACTCCAGGTGGACTGTGCGCATGGATGTCTGTAGCTATCGCAGCGTCTGTGTCCCCGTGCATGACCTACACCATGTCATCCACTTATGATCGGTGCACCTATTCATTCCTGTCGACGGCCTCTACATGGGGCAACCCTGTTGCTACCGTGACGTTTGGAGTGGAGTGGAAATATTCTTGGAAGGTGGAAAGGATCTGAAGGAGGGTTGAAGTCTTCCCATCCAAAAGTTGAAGTCGAAACTAGAGGTCCTCCAATCCTTGTCCGAGCTCAAAGACCAGCCCATAGAGGATGGAAGGACTATCCTTTAGCTGCGAGTCAGGGATGAAGTCGGTGGATGAGTGCGGACTGTGCCGGGCATTTTGAAGAAAGGGTGGCACCCCCAAGGGTGGGTGGGAGGAGCAAGCTATCGGTGAAAAACAAGGGTCGCTAGCTAGGGAATTCTGTGAGGCTGTGGGAAATCGTGAGAGAGATCCCGACGAGCTATCAGTGATGNCAGGGGTAGAAACAGAAACACAGGGCCGAGGAGGATGCCATGGAGATCCTCTCCTTGGCCTCCCTCTTTGGCGTGACATTCTAAGCTTGGAGGGAAGGAAGAACTGAGCTGAATGCCCTGGATGGACGTGGAGAGCCTGGAGAAATCCGAAGGCTGCGAGCACCATGAAAAAATAGAGTGAGCTAGGCCTGGGCAGTTGAGGGATGAGAGAGTTAGGTCATAAGCGGGGATTGAAGTCACTTGTAGATAGGGAAGCCATGGTATAGTCGGTAATGGGAGTCGGGCGCACCAGCGTTAATGGTGTAGCAGTCGACGTAAAATAAAATAAATGCATAGTTTAGGCTGGCCTAACCTCGCCTCCTCTTCCCTCCATGTGGCCTGCACTAACACCCCATCCAGGGGATTAATATTTTA
>JASDQU010501877.1:24174-53096 GCA_032191745.1 Picea mariana
AAACCTTCCTTAACTTTAACAACAAGAGACTAGCATTTGCATCAAACTTTACTTTAGTCTCACATGACTAGTTTTGGATTGGTCAACAACCCTAACTTGAAATAATCATAACTATGTTCCTGTAATGAATAAAGATATGAAAATAGTACACAATGTTCTTCGGTGTTTTTTATGAATTTCCTCCAGGTCTCACTACTTGGAACCTCTCAGAAAAGGAGTAATAGAAAAAATGGCATACCTTGTTGAATTCTGGCTCATTCTAGAGAGCGAACTTGTAGAGCGTGACCCGCACGAAATATTTGTTGTATGGATATGAAACTTGTTCACAAAATACTACAGACTATACTATAACCAACACATTTGGGCTTACTAAATTTGGATTTGTTATTAAGAATTTATGACGTTTTTACCTGAAACACATGTTTTAGAGTAGATTCAGGACTAGTCACAAACCCTATTTTCCACAGAGTGTAACTCCAAAAATAAAATGACCCATAATCTGAAATTGTTATCACAACTACTTGGATATGTTTAATTAATGGCCTCCCTATTTCATGTTCTGAATCATTCTAGAAAAAAGTTATTGCGAAAATAGTGATATGACATGTAAATAACATACCTTAGAAAGAATCATTAAAAGAATTTATCCTCCCTTTAATTTTGGCCTTCTTTACTTCACATTCCCTCTAAAATTTGGCTTAGATATCCTTTGGTTACCTTAGTAACTTTTATATATTCAATATGCTCAAGTTTGATTGAAATGAGAGAGCCTTGCCTCTTATTTATACTTTCATGTAGCTTCCTTAGAAGCATCTTATAGACCACTTTGTCCATATAGCCACTTTGTCCACATAGTCACCTCTGTCCAACTTTGCCCAGTCTGCCACTTGTCCATATATCCAATAGCCACTTGACTACTTAACCCATTTTCCTCATTTTAGGGTTAACCTTCTTATAACCACTTTCCATAATTAGAAAGTTCTCAATTTACTTTATTATTTAAATAATCCTCGACTTTGTCACTTCACTTTATTATTTAAATAATCATTTTTGACTTTGTCACTTCACTTTATTATTTAAATAAATAATCCTCTTTGACTTTGTCACATTAATTTATTATTTAAATAATCCTCTTTGACTTTGTCACATTAATTTATTATTTAAATAATCCTCTTTGACTTTGTCACTTCACTTTATTATTTAAATAATCCTCTTTGACTTTGCCACTTCACTTTATTACTTAAACAATTTCTTATTTGCAAGAACTTTGACGCCTTTGACCTTTTGGGACTTCAAGCCAACATATGAGGGTCTTCCAACTTCATAAGTGCATAACTCTCAAACCGTGAGGATTTATGTGACGTTTCACATACCAGCAGAAATGGCATGACATGTACTATCCATCTGGAATAGTATTACCTATGAATATATCAAGACTCATACCATTATACATCAAACAAACTTGGTTCCATTACCCAAACCTTTGTGCTACCGGAATTCGTTACCGGACTTTCTTCAAGGGTTAACATCAATGAAAACTAACCCAATTAATCAACAATATCCCCCTTTGGCATTTAGGGCAACACTTTGATGCAATACTGAAATCATTTCACCCATACTCCCACTGGAATCATGCCTACATCTCTATGACTAATGCTCCCTATGGAACCATGCCTATGTCCACTGCATATGATAAATCTCTCCCCCTTTGTCATAAATGGCAAAGGTATCTTTCCATTCGGGTTTTCTCCCCCCTAACTGACTCACCTGATCTCCCAACATGAATTGTCCTCTTTATGGTTCTTCCTCATTTACATCTAATACATATAAGATAAGCATTCAAAATAATTCATTTTGGAGTAGAAATAACTTTGAGTCTCTGACAAAGATACTCAAAGACTTCCCATGGCAACAGTTTTGTAAATATGTCTTCCACTTGTTCTTTGTGCCCACATATTCAAATTTGATGTTCTTTTCTGCAACCTATTCCCGTAGAAAGTGATACTTGATTGGAATGTGATTTGTTTTGGAGTGCATCATCGGGTTCTTTGAGATACTGATGGCATTTGTATTATCAAAATAGATTGGAATGGGATCATCATACTCAACATGTACATCCGTCAGAGTTTGTTTCATCCATAGAACCTGTGTACAAGATGATGTTGTTGCAATATATTCTCCCTCGGCTGTAGATAAATATAATGATGATAAACACTCACCCAAGTAGAATGCTCCTCCACTGGTTTTTCGTCGATCATCAATGCAACCTGCCCAATCTTCATCTGTGTAGGAAATAAGTGATAGATCCTTTCCTTTTGGATACCATAATCCAAACTCTTCTAATGCTTTGAGATATCTGAAAATCTTCTTCACTACTACTACATGTGATTTCTTTGGTGTTGCTTGAAATCATGCCACCTATCCAACTTCGTTCATTACAGCTGGTTTGGATGTTGTCACATATAGTAGGCTACCAATCATTGACCTTGATTTCCTCTAATATGTAGACTTTGAATCATTATCTTTTCTCAACTTGCAACTAGTTTGCATGGGAGTGATGACTGGTTTGCAATCTTTCATTCCAAACCTCTTTATCATTTCTATGATATACTTGGTTTGAGAAATAAAAATTCCTTGGTTTCATTGACGTATCTAAAGACCCAGAAAGAAGGATAGTTCTCCAAGTAATGACATTTCAAATTCATTGTGCATAGTCCTCTGCAAATTTCTATGCATGTACTTCCAAAAATAATATCATCAGCATAAATTTTAATTAATAAAATACTATCTTGATTTACCTTTATGTAGAGGTTGTTTTCTACAATTCCTTTTCTCAACCCTTCCCGTTGTAGCTGTTTATCCAAAATAGAGTACCATGCTCTAGGAGATTGTTTTAGACCATACACGAGCTTCTTTAAGTTACACAAATAATCTACGTTCTCTGACAACTGAAATCTTTCCTATTGTTCAATGTAGACTTCTTCTTCAAGTTCTCCATTCAGAAAAGATGATTTTACGTCCATCTGATACACTTTAATCTTTTTGGAGCATGCATAAGCTAAAAGAAATTAGATTGCTTCCATTCTAGAAATTGGGGAAAATGTCTCTTGAAAGTCGATTCCTTCAACCTGTGCCTATCCTTTACATCCCAATACAACTTTGTTCCTTTTAATCTGTCCATATTCATTCAATTTATTCCTATATACCCACTTTGTGTCGATCACATTCTTATCCTTTGGTCTTGGAACCTATTCTCAAGTGTCATTTTTCTCTATTTGATCCAATTCTTCATCCATGGTCTTATTCCAAAATTCATCCTTTTTGGACTCTTCAAAACATGTTGGCTCAATTGTAGATGAGAGTGCTAGCTGCATTTGTTGGGGTGAACGTATTTTTCTTCTAGTCTCAACTCCTGCATCTCTGTTTCTGATATTTTGATCTGAAGGATGATTCTTCTATACTCGTCTTCTAGGTGTCTTTGGAGGCACTTGTTGAACTTTCTCTTTTTATTCTTTCAGATCCTCTTGATATTCCCCTTCTACTTCTTTTTCATATTCTTCTTCTTCTTCGTAAAGTTTTTCCATTGATTCATTTTCTTCTTCTTTTAATTCTTGTCTACCTATTTCATCAATTGTTACGTTGATATTTTCCACAACTTTGTTCAATATTAGGTTGTAACACTTGTATGATTTCCTTGTACTTGAGTAACCAACAAGTACTCCTGTGTCCACATGAGAGTCAAA
This sequence comes from Picea mariana, assembly GCA_032191745.1. Taxonomy (NCBI): domain Eukaryota; kingdom Viridiplantae; phylum Streptophyta; class Pinopsida; order Pinales; family Pinaceae; genus Picea; species Picea mariana. The sequence continues at coordinate 27,918 of JASDQU010501877.1, forward strand.
CTTTCCCATTCTGCCATCTTCTCTTTTGATGTAGCATTTTCTTTGTAAAAATATGAAGTTCTTCACATTTGCTAGTCTTCCTTTCCATATCTCATAGGGAGTTTTGTTAGTGTTGTTTCTGAGCATTACTCTGTTTTGAATGTGAACTGTTGTATGCACTGTCTGTTTCCAATATATATCTGTCAATTTGGAATCCATTAGCATTGTTCGAGGGATTTCTTGTACTGTCATGTTCTTTATTTCAACAACTCCATTCCATTGAGGTGTCCTAGCAACATATAATTTCCTTTTTATTCCATATTTGTTGTAGTAGTCCATAAATTCCTTTGAAGTGAACTCTCCTCCATTACCATATATCAAGCATTTGATTTTTGAATCCATTTCATTTTCAACCATTTCCTTGTAGACCTTGGAGTTTTCAAAAGCTTCTGACTTATTCCTGAGAAAAAAATTTGCAGTCATTCTTGTATAATCATCAACTAATAACATAAAGTATTTCTCACCTTTTAAACCCTTTGTAGTAGTTGGTCCAACTAGATCAGTATGCACAATTTCTAGTGGTCTTGTCATTGAATATTCTTTTGATTTAAACATGGTCTTTGTTTTCTTTCCTTGTTGACAATGCTTGCATAAAGTGTTGGTTGGTTTCATGATCTGGGAAATTTCTCTAACTGCTTCCCTTTTTCTGAATTTGACAAGGTTATCAAAATGTATGTGACCCATTCTTCTATGCCATAGCCAAATTTCATCTTCCTTTCCTAGGCAACACTTTTCATTTCCAATTTCACTTAATACATATATTTTGATTGAAGTTCTCGCAGTTGTTGCAATTAATTTTCCTGAACCTTCTTTTCTTATCTCTCACTTTTGTGAATTGAAAGTAACTTTATGACCTTGGTCACACATTTGACTCACACTTAGAATATTATGTTTCATATCTTCTACCTGTAGAACATTTTTTTCCTTAGTATTCTTGTTCCCAATTATGATTGTGCCTTTTCCAATGATTTTAGCTTAATCATCATTTCCGAAGGAGAGTGATCCATCTATTTCCTTTCTTAATGTAAGAAACTTGTCTCTATCACCTGTCATGTGTTTTGAACAGCCATTGTCAACATAGCAACCATGTTTATTCTACTTAGCTTGTAGAGAGAGTGTGCATTCTTCATTGCTATACTAATTCTTCTTTCCTATCCATGTCCTTTTCTGAGGTTCTTGTCTATGACTATTGTTGTTGTGTTGTGGTTCTCTAGGAGGGACTGTGATTCTGCAATCTTTGGCCATGTGTCCAAATTTTTTATATTTGTATCATTCCACTTCAGTGCTCAAAGATTCAAACATGTTGTAACTTCTTCTCTGTGTTTCACTAGGCCCTCTTGTATAACCCTTTTGTGTATGACTTTCAAAGTTGTTTATGTTCCTTTTGTTAGCTCTGCAATTCACATATTTATGTCCAAAATGATTACATTCATAACATAAACCAAAAAGATAGTTTGATACTTGGGAGTTGAAGATATTCTGAAAGGAGGTACTCATATGAATCCTTATTCTTCTCGAGGCCTATCTGTTTCTGTCGATCATTGATTCTAAAATATTAATCTTCTCAGTGGAGGAGTGTCCCTGTAATTTTTTTTGTAGACCTTCATTTCCCCTTTGATTGTTTCTGCATAGATTTTTGGATATGTTTCTTGTTCTATTTTTTTGGACCTTGATCCATTTTATGTTTGATCATATCCAAGTCCGGACTTGTCATGATGAGGTTTTTTACTGCTGATAATGTCATTCAAAACTTTTGAGTTGTTTTGCATATTTTTATTTTGAAGATCCTTTCTTAATGTGACAATTTTTGCTTCAAAATTTCCAATGATCTTGTCTCTTCCTTCTAGTTGTTCTTTGGGTGCTTCTTCAATTCGAACCTTCAAAATTGTGATCATTTGTTCTAGTTCCTGAGTGTCTTCTTTCTTGTCTAGTTTCGCTTGTAGTTTCTTTCTTTTCTTCTTTTCTCTTCTGATAACTTCTATGGCACACAACAATTATTCTTGGTAGTCAAATTCTTCCTCTTCATATTCTTCTTCGTTCTCTTCATATTATTCTTTAGAGTCTTCTTTATCAGAGTCATCTATTGCCATGAAAGAACTCTTTCTATCTCACTGACTTCATCTTCATCTGATGATGAGATGTTTTCTTTAGTGCATAAGCTTTTATTGAAAACTTTCTTTGTGGTTCTTTTGCCTTTATATGTTTGTTTTCTATTTGAGTAACCTTCATCATTTTTCTTTTTCTTATGAGGAAATTTGTTAGAAAAATGATCAATACCATCACATTTAAAACAAATCAAAGGAATCTTACCTATATACCTGTCGTTGGTTCCTTTGTTTAATCTCCTGACAAAGTTGGCTGCTTCTTCGTCATCTTTTGAGATGTCACTACTGCTTCTATGTTCTTTTTCTTTTTTCTTTCCCTTTTTCTTTGACCTTTTGGATGCTTTGAATGCTGCTTGTTTTATATCTGGATTTTCCTGTTCAGTTCCCATTTCATATGTTGTGAAGATTCCATGTAGTTCATCCATTCTTATTGAGTTTAGATCTTCTCTTTCTTCTAGTGTTGATATCTTAGGGTCAAATCTCATTAGGGATGATTTTAGGGGCTAAATTTCGCTCATGGGATAATTTTCCATGGTTTTTCCAAAAACAAGATTCACTATTTTAAAAATGATTCGCCCAAATTCTATAGGATAAAATTATTTTACCTTAAAAATAGCCAAAATTTTATAAAAACTATATAAAATACTTAGAAATTTGAATATTTTTACAAAAATATCGCCAAACTTTTATAGTTGACATATGAAGGATTAGTAAGATTCACCCAGGTTTCTACATTTTGAAATAAATTTCCATCCTTAAAATCATCCTTGAATCTCATAGGAAGAGATCTTAGTACCTTTTGAACAATTACAGATTCTTTGATTTCTTCTCCCAATCCAAAGATTGCATTTACTATTTCATCGACTCCTAAAAAGTAAGTTGCAATATTCTCATCTTCCTTCATCTTTAGTTGTTCGAACTGACCTCTGTAAGTTTGAATCTTTTCTTCTTTGACTTTTGAATCTCCTTCATAAATATTTCGAAGTTTGTCCCAAATATCTTTAGCGGATTTACAATGTGCAACTTTGATGAATATCAATTCTCCAATGCCATTCAAAAGTGAATTTGTGGCTTTGGAATTATTATGACCGAGTTTCACTACTTTGTCATTTGTCGGTGGAACTATTGGTGTTGTGTATCCATCTCCAATTGATTTCCAAATTTCAAATCCCTGTGCCTGTATATATGTCCTCATCCTTATGCTCCAAAATGCATACTTTTTTCCATGAAACTATGGTATTCCATTTTTATACATGTTGTTTCTCTCCATGATCTACCTTTCAGTGGTTAAACTGATTTTTGAAGGAACCTTCTCTGATACCAATTGTTGGATTACTGAGAGGGGGGGTGAATCAATAATAGAGAAATCTAATCCTTTTTAACCATATAATGCAAGTGTTATATCAATGTAGCATTAAAATACAATATTTGCAGAGTAAATAAACAATGAATAAATGAACAATCATACACATAAACAATACACCAGTGTTTTTATGTGGAAACACAAAGCGGGAGAAAACCAAGTAATGTTTTTTCTTATATGTCTTGAAGAATTACATTCATTGGAAGCACCAAATTCCTTTGTTTTCTAGCTGTAACTGGAAGGAGGCTCCAACCCCCTAGTTTCTCAGGATACAACCTGAGGGAAGCTCCAACTCCCCAATTCTTTGGCTACAACTGAAAGGTGGATACAACCACCTTTCCTTGCCCCGTCCAATCGCCTTGAAATAAAAGTAGAATTATGGAACCACTATCACACTATCACTATGAGATATATTGTTGTAAACCTATACTGATCAACCTGTTAGAATATAATGTATGTGCTCGTTTAACTATAGACAATATCACTATTGCCATCCAACCATAGGTTGAAGCCACTCCCAAGAACCTTAACCTTGACAGAGAATCATTCTGGAAGAAAACCCTAGGATAGGTATCCAAACAAGATAGAACACCTCTCTCCAAGGATAACGCACCTAGGAATTTGTCCTTCAGGTTATAAAGAGAAGGCTTTAATAGAATGGCAAGGTCTTAAACTAAGAAAGGGACAAAGAGTACAAGAATACACAGATGAATTTCGTAAGATGGCATTAATGTTAGACATTCCTTTACATACCCAAGAAACTCTTATGAAGTATATAGGAGGTTTACCTGCACACATTCGTAACAATGTATTCATGTTTGGACCTACTAATATTAATGAGGTTTCTGTTAAAGCAACATACATTTAGGCAGGGAAAACATGAGTTGGTTTATATTGGGAATTATCTTCAAGAAAAGAGGACAAAGGGAAGTGGAATGGAAAGAAGGAAAATTCAGTGGCAAGAAAGGAAGAGAATCTCTCTTGCAAGCATTACAAGAAAGAAGGGAATGATGATGACCATTGCTAGAAATTGAATCCGAAGAAGAGACCGAAGTAATTCAAAGAGAGGAAAGGGAGGAAAACAGTTGCAACAACATCACGACCAATAGACTTGGGATCAGATTCGGGTGATGAATCTAAAATCACAGCGGTTGGTTGGACATGTAAAATTGGTGATGGATATGATTCAAGAAGTAAATTGTTTCACATAAGGGTCGTAATGAGGAATACTAAGGTCAACACATTGATAGATAGTGGATCTCATTCTAACTTGATTTCAAAGGAAGTGGTTAAACAATTGGGATTAAACACTCAGATGCATCATAACCCTTACTCACTTAAATGGATAAGAAACAACCATAAATTTGATGTAGTGCCCCTACCTCAGTGGGGTATGCCGACCTACTGGTCACTGGATCTTCTCAAATATCAAGATGGAGAATCTCTTCAGGTCCTTGTTGGAACCTCTACAAAATCAAATCCAAAGGTCCTTATGAACTCTTCCCTACATGAATTAGCACTGAGCGTGAGCTCTTCCCCATGCGATCACCGACAGCGGTGACCGCAGGCCTTACCTAAAGGCGCTTCACACTTTGTGACCTTAGGTATTCTATTATGGGTCAACCTTGACTCTTCACACTCTCAATTTCCGACTTACCAAACTAGAGCCTAGTGCTAGCTAGCTCCTCCCTTATCTCTCATCCATATGACCCCTCGCTATGACCTGGGGCCAAATCCTTCGAGTACGTCGGGACTTCACGTTTCATGAAGGTGGAATTTAGTCCATACCCTTTCATTGGATTCCCGAAATATGAACTCCCGATTTCATATCAACGGTCCACATCTCCCATGATCCAATGACTCAGATCAATTCTTTGCGAATCGGGACTTCGCATGTCGCAAAGTTGGAGGACTGTTCACCTCCCTTATCCCAATCCCCGATATCTGCTTGGACAATCAACGATCCATGTTCTCCCTTGGATCGAGGATTGCGATCAAATTGTGAACTCGTACTTCACGAGTTCTCAAAAACATTACCTCGGGCTTCTCCAATTTGGGAATCAATGAAACGTTGATTCTTCGCCACGTGTCCTGCCCAGCTACAACAACTAGGATTGTTGTAGCTCTTAGATCTTTAGGTACTCGCATGTGTACTTCAAAGAATTGAAATGCGTACACATTCCCTGGATCCAACAACTGCTGATTCACGTGCTCCCATATCTAATAGTCCATATCTGATCTCCTCCTCAACTCTTCTCCTCTGATTCAATGGATGTTGATCTAACAGTCTAGGCTCCTCTCATGATCCAATGGCTCAAATCAACTCTCCTGTTCGACTCCTTGGCTAAATTTTCTGAGAAATTATGTCGAATGCTCTTCTCCTACAATTGGCATGACTCTCTCTTAGCATCCATCTTAGCAGCCATCTTCTGGGTTTGGATTGTCCAACCAATCCTCCAACATCTTCATCTCTTGCTCCCATTGAGTGAGAACGTCATCTAAGTTCTCCTCTTTTTCTGTTGGGGTAGACATCAGTATATACTCCTTCTCTTCTTCCTCTGTGACAGTCACTGTTGGATGTCCTTCCTTTGTTGTTGCATCTACAACACATGCATTGGCCTCAACTGGGTTATGTGAGAGGAATACCTCAATTCATCCAATGATCAGAATGTATTTCTGATCCTCCTCCAATGTGATGGAAGTACTTAAATTCTAATCATCTTCATTCACATGGCCTGCAAACCCACATGAATCTTCACCTATCAACACTCCTTTTTGATATGAACTCTCCACAAAGTCTGCGAAACTCTCAAATAATCTCATCTCTTTCCCTTTGCCCACCTAGAAATTTGAGATTTCTTCCCTTCTTCCCACTTGCCAGGTTATGAGATCATTCAATGATCCCATCTCATTTCCCACCTAGCAATCTGAACTTTCAGTACTACCCACCTAGCAGACTTTGAGATCATCCACTAATGTTCTTTCCAATTTTTGGATCATAGATGTGAACCATTTCCTCTTCATTTTTGAGTCTCTCCACATGCCTCAGCCACCTCTTTAACAACTGTTGTTATCCTCTGGCCAACAATTTCTGAATGGGCCATTTTCATTTCCTCTTCAGAGGCCATTCATACCTCCAGTGTACCTTGGACTCATGTTGCATCTTCAACACTAACCTGTCCATTTCTGCTCTTATCTCTATGAGCTCCTTGTCAATTTCTTTTTTAGATTCTGCTTAATCTGAAAAGGCGCTCTATGGAGCTGAATTGTCCCACCACGTGGGATCTGCTAACGATGCTTCTGGATCATACTCCATGGCTGGGAAAATCATGAGCCCCTACTCATGGCTCCCTCTACCCTATTGTTGAGATCCTCCAGGGTCCCATACTTTCTCTTGGAGCTATTTATCTGCTCCTTTTCCTTGCTTCTTCTTTTTTCCTGCTACTCATGCAGGTTTTCTTCTGTCCCATACTTATCTGATGACTACTTCTTGTGTTGCTTCGAACATAAATCACTTTATCTCCTCTATTTCTTTATCGAGCTAGTCCACTGGCTAGTTTCCCCCTTGCATTATGCTCTGTTGCCTCTTCTCTTCATCAATTTCCAACTTAATTTGTTGGATGAGATGCCTTTGCATATTTACCCTTCTCTCCAGGGCTTCTAGCTCTTCACACAGGTAAAAAAGATCCATGCTATCTACTGCTTCCTCCTCTATTGTAGGTTCACATTCTACAATTATCTCTTTCTCATATTTCTGGCTGAAAAATTTGAGCCATTCCTATGAATTCTCTTCCTTCTCCATCTCTTGGGCACATTGAAATGTGTGCTCTTTCTCCTTTTTACCAATCTGATCAATCTGATCCTTCATGTTATCTTCATCTCTTGTAGCATTAGCTTGCCACCCTATTGCAGACTCCAGTTCTGCAGTCTCACCACTGAGTTGTTGCTCAACTTTCTCCCCAGGCTGGTATTCTCCCTCTTCTGTTGCATGCTTCAGGGCTACAGTCATCTCCTGTTCAACTCCCTGGTTGAAGTTTCTAAATAATTATGTCAAATTCTCTTCTCCTATAATATGCATGACTATCTCTTGGTAGCCATCTTCTGGGTTTGGATTGTCCAACCAATCCTCGAACATCTTCATCTCTTGCTCCCATTGAGTGATAACTTCATCTGAATTCTCCTATTTTTGTGCTGGGGCAGTCATCAGTATCTTCTCCTTCTTTTCTTCCTCTGTGAGAGTCACTGCTAGTTGCCCTTCCTCTATTGTTGCATCTGGAACACATGCGTTGGCCTTAACTGGGCTATGTGATAGGAATACCTCAATTTGTCCAATGATCAAAATGTATTTCTGATCCTCCTTTGCTGTGATGGGAGTACTTAAATTCTCATCATCTTCATTCACATGGCCTACAAACCCACATGAATCTTCAACTATCAACACCCCTTGCTGATATGAACTTTCCACAGAGTCCACGAAACTCTCAAACAGTCTCATCTCTTGTCCCTTTCCCACCTAACAATTTGGGGTTTCTTCCCTTCTACCCACTTGGTAGTTTATGAGGTCCCCCAATGATCCCATCTCATTTCCCACCTGGCAATATGAACTTTCATTACTACCCACCTGGCAGTCTTTGAGATCATCTAATGATGTTCTTTCCATTTTTTGGCTCACAAATGTGAACCATTTCCTCTTCATCTCTGAGGCTCTCCACATGCCTTGGCCACCTCTTTAACAAATTTTGTTGTTCTCTGGCCAACAATTTATGAATGGACCATTTTGATTTCCTCTTCAGAGGCCATTCATACCTCCAGTGTACCTTGGACTCATGCTTTATCTTCAACACTAACCTATCCATTTCTTATCTTATCTCTATGAGCTCCTTGTCAATTTATGCTCTACTTTTCTTCTGGCAGTCTCCTCTTTGACCACGCTTATGGCTTTCAATAGCCTTATTTTCTGCCATCAATATTTACAGACCTTCAATGGCCATTTTTTATGCAACAATATTTAAAGACCATCAATACTCTATCTCCTCCTTCACATGTTGTCTACAGGTGAACTTCAACTTTCGATACCATTTGATGTCATCGGATTATCTCTTGTCACTTTCTCACCTTTGCCTATAATCTGCAGACATAATTCAACTTCAACACTACTTGATGTAGTCAAAATGTCCTCTCTATCTCCTCTCCTTTTCCTGACGTTTACAAGAAAAAATATTACTCTTATACCACTTCATGGTATCAGCCAATATCCATTCATCATCTCTCCTTTGCCAACGATCTGCAGAAAAAATATTAAGATTTGATACCACTTGATGCAATTCCCCCACCTGAGCGGGATTTGCCGACCTCCCAGTCACTAGATCTTCTCAAATCTCGAGCTGGAGCAAATCTTCAGGTCCCTACTGGAACCTCTACAAAAACAAAATCCACAGGTCCTTATGAACTCCACACCATGCGAATTAGCACTGAGCATGAACTCTCCCCCATGCAATCACCAGTGGTGACCACAGGCCTTACCTAAAGGCACTTCACACTTTACGACCTCGGGTATTCTATTATGGGTCAACCTTGACTCTTCGCACTCCTGAGTTTTGACTTACTGAACTAGAGCCTAGTGCTATCTAGCTCCTCCTTTATCTCTCATCCATATGACCCCTCACTATGACCTGGGGCCAAATCCTCCGAGTGCGTTAAGACTTCGTGTTTCGCGAAGGTGGAAGTTAGTCCATGCCCTTTCCTTGGATTCCTGAAATCTGAACTACCGATGTCAGATCAACGGTCCACATCTCTTGCGATCCAACGACTCAGATCAATTCTTCGCGAATCGGGACTTCGCATGTCACGAAGTTGGAGGACCACTCACCTCCCTTCTCCTAATCCCTGATATCTCCTTGTACAATCAATGGTCCATGTTCTCCCTTCGATCGGCAGCTGCGATCAAATCCTGAACTAAGACTTCGCGAGTTCTCACAACCCTTACCTCGGGCTTCTCTAATATGCGAATCAGTGAAACATTGATTTTTCACCACATGTCCTGCCTAGCTCCAATGACTAGGATTGTTGTGGCTCTTAGCTCCTCAATTAATTGCTTGTGCACTTCAAAGAGTTAAAATGCGTACACCTTCCCCGGATCCAATGGTTGTTGATTCATGCGCTCCTAGATCTAATGGTATAGATATGATATCCTCCTTGATGCTTCTCCTCTAATTCAATGGATGCTAATCTAACGGTCCAAGTTCCTCTCACGATCCAACGGCTAAGATCAAATCATGAGTTCACATTTCGAGACTTTGGGAATTAGCTTCCTCCATTCTCCCAACTTCCGAATGTCTAAAGTCCAAAGGACTTTCACTATTATACTCCGCAAAACTCTCCTAGATATGATGGTTGTCAGATCACTTATCACCTTCCGAACGGATATTGTCCATCTGTCTTCTGTCTTTGATGGTCACCCACTGGATGTGCTCCTCCTCCCAAGTTTTCACTTTCTTCCTTGACTTCAAAGATTTCCAATGTTTCGAAGATCGCAACCTTTGATATACCTTCTGCTAGCCCCGTGTCTTTGGGTCTCATCTATGTTTCTAAAATCGTTGTGTCTCCTGAGATTTGATAACGAAACTCGACCTCGGCCCTAATGCACCCTTGAGCTTTGCGTGCAACTTTGCACAATCTTTTCTGAGCTTGGGACTTGGAATAAGTCTGCTCTTACAAACTCCTTTTTCTATCTCTTCTAAGCTTTCATCTTGTTCAGTCTATAGGGAACACATCCCTTGTATTTTCCTCCAAAGCGAAATTTAGTGCCCTCCTAGCAACCCCCGGCTCAATGCACACCTTGCTAGATCTCCTACAAAGTATTCAATAACTCTGTAAGTGTTTTCTCCTTGATACTGTATTCTCTCTGAACTCAAAATAGAGTTCTTTTGTGCACTCCTTGCACCTTCTCATTTCCCTCCTAGCAGAACTCTATAGAATCTTCAACAATTTTGTTCTTTGTTCTGTGCCTTCTCTGCACAGTCTTCCCTTCAGAGTATTCAGTAACTCTGCGACTCTTTGAGTCTATGAATTCTTCTATTGTGCCCTCTTGGCATGTTCTTCCTTTAATACGATTTGAGATTCGAATATGCACTCCTTGCATTGGTTCATAGAGTCTTCAATACTCTATTGTGCACTCCTTGCACAGTCTAAAGAACCCCCCAAAAAATTTCACATTAAACAAAGATAGCGAAATCTATCTTCCTACTGCAGATGAGAACTATCATGTGTCTACAATATACATTCATAAAACATATAAATGCACAAACAATCTTGTGCAGGAAAAACTGTTGTCTTTTTCATTAATATGAAAATCTAATTACAATATGTGCAGGCTAGACTGTAACAGAGTCTCATCTCTCTCAAAACAAACTATTCTACCTCAACACTCCTCAAACAACCTCATTTGGGCATGTCGTGCATCTATCTATACATAGGAAGGTTCCTAGGGTTCCTTCCAACTACCTCTCCTATTGAAGTAGAAACTAAAAACTAATCAAACTCTGTTACATTCAAGACTGAGAGTGAAACTCCTAGATCTCTCATGATCCTTTGAATTTGGGATCTGTTGAATTGTCCTACCACGAGGAGGTGATAGGTGTCACTTGGTTTCATCACTTTGGGGCTGAGTTGGCACTATACAGATTTGACATGTGTCACTGTACGGATGACACGTGGCAATCTGTACAGTGACATGGCCCAATGAGAGGTGGACACATGGTCATATGGATGACAATTGGGCATATGGTAGGATGATGTGGCATGTGACTGGGCAGGTGACTGTGCAATACCGATGACATGTGGCAGGTAAATCAGTACGACATGTGGCAGGTATGACAGACATGTGGAAGGTATGATGGTGACATGGAAGTGTTGACTAGGCTGTACGATCGATGATGTGGCAGATTGGCTAGGTCATTGCATAAGCAGTACGGGCCAATCCCAGGGTGACACATGGCCCAATCACAGAGTGCCACATGGCACCCTAGATTTTCCCAAGGTTGGTTGGGTAAAAGTTTTGTTCGAACTCGCAACCTCTCGACATGCCAACGACCTAACCCCAACGCTCTAACCAATCATGTTATCTATGTGACTTGGTTGATAAATGACGCATATATTATAAGTGTTGATATGGTGCACGTGTTGGGGGATAGGCTCCGGTTGGTGGGTGCCATCCCTGACCGACCAGGAGCTAGACCAAGGGTTTTCGAGATGATTAAGGGCACATGGAGCAATAACGATGTGGCCATATGGACCATACGACAAACGCAACAACTAAGGACCCGGGCTCAATTGTTAGCGCCCAGCCCGAGGCCACATGGAAATGACCATATGACCATGGGCCCATGTAAAGGGGTTTGGCATTCCATATGTTCATTTTTTGGTTTTTCAACCATAGCTTATAATTTTATTGAGATTTTAGCCTGATTTTGGGAGATTTTGGCCATTTTTGAAGGATCTAGAGCCCTTTTTGAGGCCAAATATTGGGGGGAAGTTGGGAGGTTGTTTCCAAATTCAATTCTATATAAACCACAGGTTATTGGAAGCCTTAGACAGGTTTGGAAAAGGAGAAATGTTTAGTAATTTGACAGTCAAAGCCATTTTTATGTATGGAAGTTATTGAGGAGAGAAACTTAACGTGCCATTTTCGGGAGCGTTGTTCATCTGTTTTCAATGCCGTCAGTTATGTTGGGTTGTAGAGATCTAACAGAACACATCCATATCCATTTTCAATCCATTTTACACATTTTGATGTTCTTTAGAAGCTCTAAAGAGAAATAAGAAAGCCTCACCCACTGAGACAAAAGCCCAAAGACGTAGGCGATATTACCAAACTTCGTTAACAATTTTTTTCTTATGGTTTTTTGATTCTTTGTGTTGATTTCCAGATCTGTATATCTTATTATGGCTTCCATGTTAAATCTTTAATTCTTCTTCTTTCTTCGAATTCCTAAATGGTTAATGAACTCATGTTTTAAAGCTTAACCATAGTCTTTAAAATATCTTTTCGGATCACCAACCATAGCCAACCATGGTCATGGTCAACCTTACTCAACCATAATGAAGGACAACCATGGTCAACCATAGCTAACCTTTCCTTCCCAACGTCTACCAAGGTCTACTAAAGTAAACCATGGTCATGGTCAACCATAATCAACCATAGTCATTTTCAATTAAAGATTTATTGTATTAATACTTAAATAATATATTATTAATGTATTATTACTTTAGTAATGTATTTATTAAGCCATTAATACTTTAAGAATGTATTTATTAATGCATTATTAATTTATTAATAATTAAATATGTTACATTAAACATTAATATATTAATACTTTTCTAATATATTTATTAATTCAATGTATTAAAGACATGAAATAATTTTTTTTATTATTACTTTAACAATGTATTATTAATCTCTTACTTTATTATTACATTAATACTTTAACAATGTAGTAATTAATATTGTATAAATGTATTATTTAATTAATACTTTATATTATACATTTATGTAAATTAAAAGCTTAATTTATACATTATATTAATATAATAATGTATTACTTAGTAATGTATTTATTAAAAATGTATTAATTAATTAATCAATTAAATTAATACATTACAATATACATCAATATCATTCATAGTCATAATCATAAAAAATCATGATGATGGTTCACCATAATCAACCATAATCATTTTCAATAAATGTATTAATGTATTAATATTTTAATAATATTTTTATTAATGTATTATCACTTTAATAATGTATTTTAATTTATTATTGTATTAGTACCTTAATAAGGTATTAGTTAAAAATGTATTAATACATTAATTAATTCATATATTACATTATTAATGTATTAATATTTAATATGCTACATTATGCATAATGCATTAATACTTTAATTTATATATTACAAGAATGTAATAATGTATTCTTAATGTATTAATAGTTTATTAGTGTACATTATACATTAATGTACTTAGTGTATTAATAGTTGACTAATATATTAATACTTTAGTAATCTAATTTTTAATGCATTTAATGTATCCATTGATATATTTAATGTATCTATTTAGTGTATTATTACCTTCTCAATGTATTAATTAATTAATTAATTACATTCATTATTAATCTATAAACCATTTAATATGTTATATTAGACACTAATATAACTAATACTTTCATTTATAAATATTTATTATAGATTATATTAATGTTAAATTACACATCAATATATCAATACAATGTATGGGTACTTTAATGTATCATATTTACATTAATATAATACATTATACATTAATGTAATATATTATTAAATACACTAAATACATTAATGCATTACATTATCAATGTATCAATCAATTAATATTTTATATTTATACATTAATATTTTAATACATTTATCAATCAATTAATACTTTAATTTATACATTTTTTATTATATATTAAATAATAATTATATATTAAATTATTATATTAATTAAATATATTAATAATCGTTCGCAAAGAACGTATGCAAAGAAAGAAGGTCTTATATGTCTAGACCTTTCTAACGATGCATCAAATGCTTCAAGCAAAGAACGTATACAAAAGTTATGCCTCGTAAGGTTGACCTACTACGTTGACCACCATGGTACGAGAACATGCCACACGAACCCTTGTTACTTACGCATATGGAACTAGCCATTATAAACATCACGACAAGTGTTATTTTTACTGTAACCCAACACCGATTTTCACCGATTTTCAACTAGGGAATCGCGAAGTGGCTGTCCGTCTCTCTTAAGACTGAACTCTCGAAAACATATGACCAGGAGGCCAAGAAAGGTTGCGCTGGATGTCAGCGCCGAGAGAGAGACTATAGTATGCCTTACCACAGGAGGGACTTCCTGTCCATGCATAAGAGAGGCGAGAAGGAGAATCAATCCCCACTCTTGGCGCAACGGAGTAGGAATTGCAACGAAGGTTCGTTCGTTTCTAGATTCACCATGGGACAATTTTAATGACGTGAAGGTTCATTATTCACTATCCTAAATTTCAGTGACGTGTATATAATTAAGGTGATGCACAATTTATGATCCGCACTGAATAATTATATTATTTTTCATATATTTCAATGTATTTTTTTTAGAGTGGACAAAATGGGAGGAATATGTTTGCTGGGTTATTTTAATAGCAGGGCCTAGTTCTAAAAATTGGGGTCTTAAAACTTTCGAAACTATTTTGAGGCATTCAATGATATTTTTTGGAATTATAGTATCTTAACTTAAGCACATACTCTTGACACTGTCTTACATTTTGAGACCTTTCCAATGTCAAAAGCAACTCCACAGAGAGTGTCTTTTTCTTTGTACTTGGATTTGAAGAAAAGAGAACATAGTGGTCTCACCTTCTAATTAGGTTTTCTTCTGTATTGGGTTTCTCAAATTATATCTTCTATTTACTTGTGGATTATGTGTGCATATTTATTTATGTTTTCTATTTTTTGCATTTTAACTATTTCATATGTTTAAGAAAAAAACAAGTAATTAAAGAATTTGAGATCTAAAGGAAATTAACCTTCATGGTAAATATTTCAGTGTTTTTATTAGATCTGTTGTGATGAATTGTCCAGTAGAATATCTGCGACAATTTAAGATCAATTCACTTTTAATTTGGGACAACTTTCCAAAATTATAAATTTGGAAGTTATCAAATAGGTTAGAGATGTTAGGTACGAACGAGAAAGGTTTTGAGGTGGCTTTGAGGGTCTACTTCTCTCCTCTAGTTGCTCTTTTGTAGGCATCGAATTGGGTTAACTATAGGACAATGTTTTTAGTTTGGAGCCTTGCTTCTCTTCATATGGCCATGATTTCACCATGGGTTCCAACCCTTCTAAAAAATCCTTCAAATTGGTGGTGGTTATTGGTATGTGTTTTGAGCATTCTAGCTTGAATTTCTTTATTCGTCCTTCCAAACCCTAGTGATGCCTATCCAAGGGAGACCTAATGTCATAGACTTGCAATTCACCGGAACTTTTCGCAATGACTTGGTGTGCACAAGTCGTTCCGACACCTACGGTCGTGCAACACTGGCTTTCCTCGACCACGACAGTTTTCCCACACCATGCCTATTACAACCAACTTATGCCTCTTCACTCAAGATCTGCCCATAACTTTGCATTAAGCTACACCAATTTCTTTTCAATTTAAGTTACCCAACAAACATACTAAGCACACATCCAACCATGGCCTCAAAAGTTCCATAGAAATACTATACTTAGCTAATGTCACACTTAGCCAAATCACAAGTTATGCAAAGAACATGAACATCTGTCATTCAAATACATAGAACATCCACACAAGTACACAAAACATGGGGATGTGAGTCACTCAAAACAAGTGCATAAGACCCTTATTCATACATGTATGAGAATGTTACATATGATATAAGATACAATGAGGGGAGCTCAATCACTACCACAACTCAATTAAAATAGTACAAGAAATGCCAAAGCGAACTACGACGACCTAGATAACCCCGCAAAACTTGCACCAATCAACCCCTATTGCATCTGTAGGCTTGCCTCCTGCAGGTCCTATTCACAATTTCGGTCATCAAGTCAACTTGGGTGACCTGTGATGTTGATCTAGGTGGATCTCGGTGGCCATCCACCTTCTCCACTGAATCAACATTTACGAGCCTATGGTTTTGATAAACCACAATATTCACCCTTTTGATTGGGAATGTAATGTAATGTCATCTCCATTTGTAATGTAATGTAATTCCTACAATGTTAATGCATTATATCCTATCAAAACTATGCAGTTAAGTGCGCTTGGCCTAGAGTAGTACCGGGATGGGTGACCTCCTAGGAAGTCCTAGTGTTTTACATGCCTATGGCATTTTGTAAACTTAGACCAATTTATCCCACATTCATCATGGGAATTATTCTCCTCTCACTCTCTCATATATAATCAAGGTGAAGGAGGTCCTTTAAGCATGCAATGGAGTGTGATGTAAAGCTTGTTGTGAATGAAGTGTAGCCAACATCTCTTTCTCTTTAGAGATAAGATATCCCATTTTAGTTAGTTTTTGTTCTATAGTGTTTTGCTATTTTTTAATAGAAGTTGGGTTTCATTGTATTTATGTGTTTTCGCTACATTTTCCTTTGTATCTCATTTTGTTCTCAGCATAATCTGGATCTGTGGTATTAGAACAGTCTTCTCCTTGTCGTTTCTCAGAGCATGTCCCCGACGAGGTCAGGGTATAGAGAGTTGGGTCTCAAGCTAGTTTTTCTTAAGGATTTCCCTAGTCTATCCAAGGTTATAGAAGCATGGTCTACACAACCTTGCCAACCCATGTTGTCATCCTCTTAACAACATGTTTATTACCTCCCATCAACTAGTCACAATACAGTTGGGAAGAAGAAAAGTATAGTCAATTTCGCGTGCATGTTATGCAAAGGGAGTCATCTAACTCACCTTTTCCCTCGTATGGATGAGGCATCGAAATTCCTAGAAGACATGATTGTTTCACAGCCTCAACTTCTAGTTGTTTATCACAAGCTTACTCTTGACCCACCTGTAGTTGATGGAGTGATTAATCCGGTCCCTTCGTCGGTCAATCCGGTTGATCATGTCGTCAATATGGTCATGTCCTTAGTTGAACCAGTTGACAAAGTGGTTGATCTGATCCCATCCTCGGTCAATCCAACTCTCCTGTCAAAGAGTGAAACCCAAGTGGTTGACCCAATCCCATTCTCGGTCAATCCCACTCTCTCGTTAGAGAGTGAAACCCAAGCGGTTGATCTATTTCCACCTGTCGACCCCATTCTCCCCTTGGAGAATGAAACCCAAGTAGTCGATCTGATCTCATCATCGGTCGATCCTACTCTCCTGCTAGAGAGTAAACCCGATACTACCCACATTTTTATTTTGATACAGACTCTACCGCCTTGCGCCCATATCTCTTCCGTTGAGAGATGAGGCATTGCACCCATACCTCCTCGTTACGTGAGACGCAAACATAAACGCAACGAGGCCTGCAACGTAGAGGGACGAGGTGAGCACAACTAGGCCTTGGTTGTTGTACTTGCAGTAATGGCTATCCTAGGATATTTTATTATGATTCCTGTGGTACACTGTGGGGAGGAATTTCTTGAGGAACGGGTCCATGGATGTCACTTCACCTGCGAATCACAACATAATTCAGAATTCATCTGAAAATCCATTAATGCAGCGTCATCCTCTTCTCATGATTATAAGGTCACAGCGTTCTGTACATAAAATATAGAGTGATTGTAAAAACTATTTGAAAACATCGGGCGTACAGACCAGATATACGGATATCATAGCGGAAGATGGAACCCCCAATAGCAGCTACCATGCACGCAACAACAACATAGAGAGTTACTCCCAACAACATGGAACCCCCAAGAACAGCATAGAGAGTTACTCCTCCCTGCTATTGCTGCGCTCTTTTGTTCGACAATCCCACTGCTTCTACGCAACTGTCCGCCATCCTGTACTGAAAATAGAGATGAAGATGGGTTGTACAAAATATTGAAGAACTCAAAACGGGGCATCTTAATCCCGATCTATGAAAATAAACTCGATACCAAATTTAGTGGCTGCTACGTTGAACTAAGTCTTATGCCTTTAATGATGTAACCCTAGACAGTTATGGATGGTATAAATATAGAAAGTTAGTTATGTGTTTATTGAAGAAGACCAAAAAATGCTCCGTAGTTCAGGCTTAATGCTTTGCCTCTGCTTGGATTGTTAACATGGTATCAGAGCAAAGCATGTTTAAGAATCTTGGAAGAAAGAAGAGCAATTTGTTTTGCACAGCAGGCGATTGAAGACCCAGCCGTGAAGGAGAGACCAGCCGCCGACGACAGCATGGAGATTTTTTCTTGGTCGTTGGTGAAAAGCTGCAGAAGCAGAGACCAAGCTGTACGGTCGCAGGTCTCCAGGCTGCTAGGGCACAACCAGAACTTGACACTACTCATGTTTGCTTTCCCTCTTTTCGTCACAGGCAGGCCCTCGGCTAAGAAAATATTTAAATTTTTTCAAGGATTTCTGAGTGCGTAACTAGATAATACTTGGTGTGGTGAAGTACGTAGCCGCTGAAGTAAAGAGGAAGATTTGTAGTTGCAGGGTTGCTCCTCAAGATATATCTTTCGTTACACTTTTTCATCACACCAACTCAAATTTAGTTTCGGCATTAATGATTCATACTGCATTAGGAGGCCCTAAATTCAACTCTTTCAGTTTTAAGATGTTCAATTTCCATGATCCTGATTTTTTTGATGAGAATCTTACCCCTGGGAATAGTTTTATTTAATATTTCATGTGATTGGTGCATGCACTTTGATCAAAACAAAGAAAATTACATTGCTTATACATAAAATTTACCATTGTAGTTTTGAATCACCATGAGTCTTTTAAAATTTCCCATTGTAGTTTTGAATCACGTTGAGTCTTTTCCTTCCGTCAAGATAAATCGACATGATGTTAAAGGCACAACAAGAATGGGTTTGGTAATTTGCTTGCTAGCTAAAAGGCAGAACAAGTAGTGTAACATATTAAATCAACAAAGCCACATCTATAACCTATAGAAGCCAAATAAAATACTATCACTTTTCCTTACCTTTTTTGGCAGCTCCAAAACTGTGGAGATAAATCCCATTTAAATCGTATTTCAAGTTACAATAAGGAGATGGGAATCACAGATCCGCTAGCATCCCAGTTTGTACCCCCTCTTCAATGCAGGGGACTATTTTCTTCCAAAACCAGTGCTTTCTCCATTGAAAAATCATTTCTTCAATGGATACACCCTTAGTTTCTGGCAAAAAGAGGTATACAAATGCGGTCATGATACAGATCCAGAATGTAAAGAACAGGAATATCCAGTACTCGAAAAAACATAAAAGAGATAAGAAGCCTTGTGCAATCGCAAACGTGAAAAGAAGGTTCACGAACACAGTTATGGCCTGTCCAGCAGAGCGTGTTTCTAGTGGGAAAATTTCACTAGGCACTGTCCATCCAAGAGGACCCCATGACCATCCAAATGCAGCCACAAATAAACAGATGGCTGCTACCAACAATGCTGAGAAGCCTCTGGATAGTACTTTGTCTCCCCCAAACTTTAAGCCCAAGATTATGCCAACAGCAAACTGTGAAAAGATGAGATAATATTATTATTGATGAATTTATCAGTAAACAACCCAATAATAAATGGAAAGAAACACTATATAATTGCTACTAAGCTTCTCTGGATCAGAAAATAGTAACGTGAATGAGTGCTTTGTTTTTCCCGTGCAGTCAGTTATTGAGATTGAGGAAGGGGTTTGGATTTTAGAACTCTGGAAACAGGGTTGCTTGTCTTTGCGCACAGCCTGGCCTATGAACTTGGAGTGACTATGAACCTTTACAAGCTGCTTAATGGATGTCGTTCCAGCTCGTTCTAATTTAACTGGAGGTTTTAGAACCAAGCTTCTCACGTGCACTTATAGGAGTTCCTTTTGAGGACTAATACTGATTTCTCTGCTGAATACCAGGAAGACAATTGAAACATGTTTGTCCAGCCTTCCCTCTCAGATTAGTCGGGTGAGGTAAGCAAGACGTCAGGATTCAACTATGGAAACGTAAGTAGAACATGTCGCAAAAAGTACTCAGGTACAGACAGCTACAGTGGTTGCAGACAACCCAATAAAATGAAAAGGAGTAGGTTAACTACGACCTGCTTTTCAGTTAAAAAAAAAAAAAATGGGTTTGAATCCAGTCAGTCAAGGGAGTTGTTCAAGGGATTTCTGTATGGATCAAAATTTTATATATTTCAAAATCTTATCTAGGTTTTGCCTCATTTTAAATTAACTTAAATTCTCAGAAAATTAGAGTTCTAAATTAACCGAAAATAAAATGAAACCGCAAAAAAAAGCTGGAAAATTAACTCCAAAGGAAAGATTCCTCCCGAGTTGACCCACTCCCAAAAAAAACATACTAGGGTACAATTCCTAACGGTTTAAACCTTTAATATGATACTAATAATTTTTATTCCTAACGGTTTAAACCTTTAATATGATACTAATAATTTTTGACAAGTCATCGTATCCTTTCGGTTTTTGGATTTGCAAAAACTGTACAAGAAAGACCCTACTCTTTTCATCGTTTTTTACCTGACATACCATCATCTGAATGCCACCACTAAGTAGCAAGGCTCTGCGACCCCATCTATCGACAGTGGCAATGGACACCACGGTGGAAGCTGCAAGGACAGCTCCAGTGATGACAGACGAGTACAGGGAAGCATTTGCACCAAAGCCCAAACTGCCGAAAAGAACAGGGGCATAGAACAATATCGAATTGATTCCAGTCAATATCTGAAACATGGGCATGCAGATGGCCATCACTAGCTGTGGCCGATTTCTCCTCTCTAAAATATTCCTGAATGGATGCCTGATGGCTTTAGACAATTCACTTGCATCCACCATATCTTCGTACTCTGCTTTTACATTCCAAGTGCCCCTGATCTTCTCCAGCACAGCCCGGCCTTTGTCAAGATGGCCGCGTTCTATCAGACTGTTGGGGGTCTCAGGAAGGAGCATCCCTCCAACGGTCATTAAAAGTGCAGGAGCTGCAGCCAAACCGAGAGTCAGAGAGAGATGCCATCCCCAGGGTTTTATTTTCTGGGTCTTATAATTGACCATATTTGCTGTGAAGATCCCTATTGTTGTGGCCAACTGGAACATTATATTAAGTCCTCCCCGGGTTTTTGGATGAGCCAGCTCTGAGAGGTACAGAGGAACGGCCTTGACACAAGTCCAAACAAATTATTCAGAAACCCTAGTCATTCCATTCCAAACGAAAAACTCTTTAAATCCAAGCCATTCAAATTCAAACCAAAAAAAATCACTAAACCCAAGTCATGCAAATCCAAATAAAAAAACGGTAAACCCATGGCTTTCGAATTCAAAGCAGTAGCTGTTAAAGCCAAATGACTAAATCATTATATTTAACATGACGAAACTCTATCGAAATCCTTGAACCCAAAACACATTCAACATTTAAGCCTACCTGATTTGAGAAGCCGATTCCGACTCCAAGCATTATGCGCCCGCTAATGAGCATGGTTAAGTTCATGGCGCCCGCGTTGAGAGCTGAGCCCAAAAGAAAACTGATACCTCCGCTTATAATACTGGTCTTGCGCCCATATTTCCTCGTTACGTGAGACGCAAACAGCGAAGCAACAAGCCCTGCAACGTAGAAGGACGAGGTGAACACAACTAGCCCTTGGTTGTTGTACTTGCAGTAGTGGCTATCTTGGGATATTTTATTATGCTTCCTGCTGTACACTGCGGGGAAGAATTTCTCCAGGAATGGGTCCATGGATGTCACTCCGCCTGAGAATCACAACATAATTCAGAATTCATCTGAAAATCCATTAATGCAGCGTCATCCTCTTCTCATGATTATAAGGTCACAGCGTTCTGTACATAAAATAGAAAATGATTATAAAAACTATTTGAAAACATCGGGCGTACATACCCGATATACCAATATCATAGCCGAAGATGGAACCCCCAATAGCAGCTACCATGCACGCAACAACAACATAGAGAGTTACTCCTCCCTGGTATTGTTGTGCTCTTTCGTTTGACACTCCCACTGCCTCTACACAACCGTCTGCCATCCTCTACTGAAAATAGTGATGGAGATGGAGATGGGCTCTACAAAATATCGAACAAGAACTGGGGATCTGAGACTGGATACCCAGTTTAGTGGCTGCGTCGTTTAGTCGTGAACTAAATCTTCTATATATAATGTTGAAGGATGTAAATTTGGCCGGCACAGGTAATTTTTCAGAAGTCAGCATGGCCAGAAAACGCACTACTAGAGGTCTGGAGGGGTGCACGGCTTGCATCGTGTACGTCGAACGCAGGGTTTGGGTTTATTTTGATTCGAAGTTTCTGAGGACCAGCCAGTAAGTTTGTTCCACTGGTACCTTCAACGCGCACACGAAAGCCCAACATCATTTTGAATCACCACAGAAATAACACCACCCCATTAAAATGTGGTGTATACAAAGTTCTAAAATATAATCCACACTTCCTCTCTATAACAATCAATTAAAGACACATACTATCAAAAAAAATGGAAAACTATCCATCAAAAAAAACAAACACATATCAGATACAAAAATGGAAAACTATCCAATCCCCAAAAAGCAGCAATTGAGATAGTGTGTGAATGGGGTCCTCCTAGCCATCCTACCATTTGAAGAAGTGAATCCTACCTTTTTCAAAAGTGAGTCGACATTCCCATTCTCTTCCCTATAAATGTACTCAAACAATGAATAGGGTGATCCATTGTTTCCCCTATAGTTTCCAACGAGCAATGATGACTAGTTTCCAACGAGCAATGATGATAAACTTTCCCCTATAGTTTCCAACGAGCAATGATGACTAGTTTTGTTCTTCGAGGGTTCGATAATGATATAATTTCGGTGGAAATTTTACAAGTGCTACAATCATTGCTGTTTTTACCTCCAGCGCGAATATCTCCCACGCCTGATTCATATATGCGATTTACCATTTACAACTATTCCTGGATTCTTAATGTTTGTGTTTCCGTTTCAAGGTTTGTCTTTTGTGTTTGGTTTTCAATGTTTTTCTTTTGCAAACGAGTTTCCACTAGTAAAACTTTAGATTTTCAATTTTATTATGAATTTAAGTGAGGGTGAGAAATAAACCTAGCCATGATGCGTATAATATCTTTTCTAACAAAATATCACCAATACATTATTTTATTTCCTTATGCCAAGAACAACTTTTCGCAAAATCCTCATTACTTCCGAGCAATGAATTGATGGATAATGTTTAGGGATTAAAAAGTGTTTGGAAAAAAATAGATTTTATGATATAGATTATCTTAATAATTTTTGGAAATATGGAATTTTTCTCATTTCATTTTCAAATTGTTAAGATACTAATATCACAAATCTCCAAATTTGTTTCATGAACTAGATCTCCATACATTTCATAGAAAAAATTCAAAAATTGAAAATGGGTTTTAACAACAACAAAGTGCAAACCCCCATCATGATAGTTAAGTAATTCATTTTATAATATTTTTAATAATATTTCATTTTTTCCAACTCACCTTCAAATGGTCATGTTTGAGTCAAACATAAGTTAGTTTTCCTAGACATGTGGTAGTTTTTAATAGTTGTAAAACATAAAATCAACTTGGTGGATTTCACATACCCTTATATATCTTTCTATCACCATATCATATGCATTGTTCTAGTTTAGAGCAACCGAGTAACTTGTGGCTTTTGGAAGTCTGGCCACAGTTGGTCACTCTCAATACAAGTTGATAGGATTTGGGCATTAAAAGAAGTATTGGTTATTTTGTAGTGTCCCCACTACTAAACCCATAATTTTTTGTATACCCATTTAAGCTAAATGCATATAGCAAATCAAAAACTTAAATGCAGCTAACAAAAATATTTAACAACATGAATGCAATTCTATTAATATTCACAAAAAAAATCAATTCACTTAAAAATCAGAGTTTACAAACACAACAATTAAAACCCATGAATAAAATATTGAGCAGAGATAAATCACTTATCTTTTAATAGAAAATGAGAAATGACTATAGGGGATGGAAATTCCTCCTAACCATATATTTTTTGCTCCAAATTGCAACATAAAGTCACCCCTAAGATGGGGCTATGAATCCACAAAATAGGGTGTCTCTCACATGCCAATACACTCCCACAAAAAACTAGATTTCCTACAACTATGCCAAACCCACGAGCTCTCTTCCCCTGAACCCAAAGAATCTAAGGAATAGGATCCCCATTCAATGAACATAGTCCCTTAGGCCTTCCCACTTCCCTCGATGACTCTAGCATAGGTTGGCAAGGAATCTCTATTGTTGAGGACTCCAAGGATGCTAGTTTCCATAGGAAAAATAACAACAATACTTCACTTCTCTAGGGAAAAATCACATAAAGAATTTGCATGCTACAATCCCAACAACCTAGTTCTTCATGCATTTGTAGCTCCAAACAAGCTACCCACAACACCTACTATGGATACCTTCAATATCTAGTGCTCTCCACTCGCTACTCCGAAAACTACGTGTAAACATTTCCCTCAATGACCATTTGAATTTCCATTTTACCAATGAAAGTTGACTCTCGCACTCCCCAATGTTGATTGTATTCTACCCCCATGCTCTCATAACTATGACATGTCACTTTTTACACCAACCCTCTTACATGTGTTTAATGACTAGACTTTTATACACTCAAAAGGAAAATTAGAAAGTTCATACTCAATAATACGTTTTAAAAAGGTGGGTTTGATTAATACCCATGAATATCCCCCCCTTGGACCCCTTATTATACTTTCCCCTCTCTTGTGGAAACTTATCCCCCGATTACTCCATCTATCTCCATTTGTCATCGATGTCACATTTATTTTTATTAATACAATATACACTATTTACATATTACATTATTGGGCATGTGGTCGTACATCATATTTATATTACATATCACTAAAATGGGGATTAAAGACATGGATGTTACATTCCCCTCCCACTACAAATTGCACTGCCCTCAATACACAACAC
>JASDQU010501877.1:68699-80231 GCA_032191745.1 Picea mariana
CAGGGTTTGGGTTTATTTTGATTTGAAGTTTCTGAGGGCCAGCCGGTAAGTTTGTTCCACTAATACGAAAGCCCAACATCATTTTGAATCGATATGCTTATATTTGGAATCGATAAAATAGCAGAAGTTGAGGCTCCCACTTTTTCTTTGTTTCGTATCGATATGTTATTTCACTAAACACTCTTTCTATAAAGAGTATATGGTAAATATCTTATTAACTATATATTAAATATTAAAGAGTATAGTGCAAACGTCTCATTAACTATATTTTATTAAGAACGCCAAGTATATTGCAAGTGTAAATGTTCACACTGATTCAGTCAAATACTATATCACATGCAATTATGAATTATGGTGATTTATTGTTTTTTCCAGTAAAAAATATCTCAATATATATTATAAAATGTTTTAAAAAATAATCAAAATTTCAAATACAAAACCAACTATTAAATCTTCAACCACAAAAATAACACCAAATACAAAGCCAATTATTAAGCCTTCAACCACAAAAATAACACCACCCCATTAAAATGTGGTGTATGCAAAGGTCTAAAATATAATCCACACTTCCTCTCTATAACAGTCCATAATATTAAAGACATACTATTTGCCAAGAATCCATAAAAAAACAAACACATCAGATAAAAAAAAATGGAAAACTATCCAATCCCCAAAAAGCAGCAATTAAGATAGTGTGTGAATGGGGTCCTCCTAGCCATCCTACCATTTGAAGAAGTGAACCCTACCTTCTTCAAAAGTGAGTCGACATTCCCATTCTCTTCCCTATAAATGTACTCAAACAATGAATAGGGTGATCCATTGTTTAACTTCACGAGATAAACTTTCCAACGAGCAATGATGACTAGTTTTGTTTCGTTTTAAGTTATTCTTCGAGGGTTCGAAGATGATATAATTTCGGTGGAAATTTTATAGGTGCTACAATCATTGCTGTTTTTTCACCTCTAGAACGAATATCTCCCACGCCTGATTCATATATGTGATTTACCATTTACAACTATTCCTAGATTCTTAATGTTTGTGTTTCCTTTTCAAGGTTTGTCTTTTGTGTTTGGTTTTCAATGTTTGTCTTTTGCAAACGAGTTTCCACTAGTAAAACTTTACACTAGTAAAACTTTAGATTTCCAATTTTATTATGAATTTAAGTGAGGGTGAGAAATAAACCTAGACATGATGCCTATAATATCTTTTCCAACAAAATAGCACCAATGCATTATTTTATTTCCTTATACCAAGAACAACCTTTAGCAAAACCCAATTTTGGTTAAGATATTAATATCACAAGTTTCCAAATTTGTTTTATGAATTAGATTTTCATATATTTTATAGAACACATTCAAAAATTGAAAATGGGCTTTAACAACAACAAATTGCAAATCCCCATCATGATAGTTAARTAATTCACTTCATAATATTTTTAATGATATCTCATTTTTTGTAACTCACTTTCAAATGGTCATGTTTGAGTCAAACATAAGTTAGTTTTCCTAGACATATGGTAGTTTTTAATAGTTGTAAAATATAAAATCAACTTGGTGGATTTCACATACCCTCATATATCTTTCTATCGCGATATCATATGCATTGTTCTAGTTTCGAGCGACTGAGTAACTTGTGGCTTTTGGAAGTGTGGCCATAGTTGGTCACTCTCAATACAAGATGATAGGATTTGGGCATTAAATGAAGTATTGGTTATTTTGTAGTGTCCCCTCTACTAAACCCATAAATTTTTTTATACCCATTTAAGCTAAATGCATATAGCAAATTAAAAACTTAAATGCAACTAACAAAAATATTTAACAACATGAATGCAATTCTATTTATATTCACAAAAAAAATCAATTCACTTAAAAATGAGAGTTTACAAACACAACAATTAAAACCCATGAATAAAATATTAAGCAGAGATAAATCACTTATCTTTTAATAGAAAATGAGAAATGACTATAGGGGATGGAAATTCCTCTTAACCATATATTTTTTGCTCCAAATTGCAACAAAAAATCACCCCTAAGATGGGGCTATGAATCCACAAAATAGGGTGTCTCTCACATCCCAATACATTCCCACAAAAAACTAGATTTCCTACAGCTATGCCAAACCCACGAGCTCTCTTCCCCTCAACCCAAAGAATCTAAGGAATAGGATCCCCATTCAATGCACATAGTCCCTCAATACTTCCCACTTCCCTCGATGACTCTAGCATAGGTTGGAAAGGAATCTCTATTGTTGGGGACTCCAAGGATGCTAGTTTCCATAGGAAAAATAACAACAATAGCTCACTTCTCTAGGGAAAAATCACACAAAGAATTTGCATGCTACAGGCCAAACAACCTAGTTCTTYATGCATTTGCAGCTCCAAACAAGCTACCCACAACACCTACTATGGATACCTTCAATATCTAGTGCTCTCCACTCGCTGCTCAGAAAATTGCGTGTAAACATTTCCCTCAATGACCATTTTAATTTCCATTTTACCAATGAAAGTTGACTCTCGCACTCCCGAATGTTGATTGTATTCAACCCCCATGCTCTCATAACTACGACATGTCACTTTTTACACCAATCCTCTTACATGTGTTTAATGACTGGACTTTTATACACTCAAAAGGAAAATTAGAAAGTTCATACTCAATAATACATTTTAAAAAGGTGGGTTTGATTAATACCCATGAATATTCCCCCCTTGGACCCCTTATTATACTTTCCCCTCTCTTGTGGAAACTTATCCCCCGATTACTCCATCTATCATCGACGTCACATTTATTTTTATTAATACAATATACACTATTTACATATTACATTATTGGGCATGTGGTCGTACATCATATTTACATTACATATCACTAAAATGGGGATTAAAGACATGGATGTTGCATTCCCCTCCCACTACAAATTGCACTGTCCTCAATACATAACACTATACTGGCATACATATGAAAAATTTACATCATAATACTCAATATTTTTACAAGTTCAAAACTCCTGCAACAATTCCAACCAACAATCTCTCATTCCCAACAACTTTCACAACCCAAGGAAGTGTACCCCCTTCTCTACATTGCATTTCCTCAGGTTGTACCACTTCCCTTCCAGTGCTCCATCACATATCGTAAAAGAAGTCTCTGAGATGTGGCTCTAGGAACTTTAGTTGCCAAAATGGAGTCGTGTGCAATTATATAGAATGTACATTAAATTTTCTTCAAAATTTTCAAAAAATTGTGGGTACTTCTCCCACATGGTCTCCTCATGCTCCCATATTGCATCTTGGCGATCATAGTAGGTCCATTGAACCTTTACGAGGTGGATGGTTCTATTCCTGATCACTTTGACTTTTTTTTATCCAGGATGYGCATTGGTTCCACCTAAAAGTCCCTTTTAGATTCCASTTGGATCATAGTCCAATCAATCATGTGGTTAGGATCATGCACATATTTCTTCAATAAAGAAACATGAAACACATAATGAATTCTCAAGGATGTAAGAAATGCAAACATGTATGCAATGGGACCTATCTTCTCTAAAAATTTAAATGGCCCATAATATCTCATTGCCAACTTCAARCAACTTTCCAATCTTAGTGAGCTCCTTTTATCYTTTTTTTTAAAAGCACATGTTCGCCTGCTTTAAATCCCATGTATGTCCTTTTTTCTGCACAACTCGTTTGTATATYCTATATGACCTTTAAACTATGCCTGATCTTTATCATTTTCTCTTACATGTCCCTTAGAAATTTTGGCCCAACAACTTCTCTATCTCCTAGGTTGTCCCAACTCACTAGTGTGTTACATTTCCTACCATACAAGGCTTCAAAGGGGCTCATCTCTARTGATGCCTAATACTGATTATTGTAATAAAATTCAACTAGATGAAGCTAGTCTTCCCACTTGGAAGACATATCCATTACATATATCCTTAACATGTCTWCAATTATCCTATCATTCCTCTCCATCTACCCATATGAATCTATATGATAGGCTGTATTGAAATCAAATTAGTCCCAAATCTCTTAAACAACCCATTCCAAAAGTTGGAAGTTGTTGAAATTATGTTTATACTGAGAGGGTGGGGGGGGAATCAATATACACTAATTTTTACTTTATTTAACCATTCATCAACTAAGAAACAATAAAATCAAATCAAAATGCACTAAGTTTAACATGGAAACCCAATCGAGAGAAAACCATACAACTTATCTTTATAAATGTTTGTAGACACCAACCTACTATTATAAACATTGTAGGCACCAACCTACTGGAGACACCAATATCCTTAATTGAACACCAACTCAACGAGATTAAGGAACCAACCTACCAGAGATGCCAATCTCTTCAACTGAGAACCAACTCAACAAGACGGAGGCACCAACCTACTGAAGACACCAATCTCTTCAAATGAGCACCAACTCAATAAGATATGTGTATACACCAATCCTTCAAACCATAAAAAGCCTCATAAGATCATTCCCAGAATGTAATCACTGAAGACAACATCACAATTTCAAAACAATGCACATGGCAACATTACATACCTTTAGTCCTTCATAGAACACCTTGAGAACAAGAAAGACCTCAAGAAAATACCTTGGACTTATCTTGCACACCAGAAAGATGCCCCATCACCTTAGATCACTTATGCACACCTTAGAATTGATATATTTCTTCATTTCTATACAAATGTGAAAATCTATCATGTATTTATAGTAATTGTTTCTCCACTTTTAGGGCTTACCTATAAAAACTGGCTAAGCTGACCTCAATTTTTTGGCTGGGTTATTGGACGGAAAAATTCATATCTCCTCATTCCTAGGGAGTTAGAAGGAATTACATATACCATTGAAAAGGTCTCAAAATAATATTTCCAACCATGTAACTTGTGATCCCATTTGAGCTAGGTATGTAGGGTAAAAATGCATTCAAATATAGGGTATCCACACTGATCATCATAAATAAAAAAAAATAATATTTTCAACAATATCCATCTTGCAATATTTATCTTAGATATATGTAGGATTGTAATATTTATCTTGGACATATGAATTCTCCCTCAATGACAACAATATTTCCAACAATCTCCCATTTTGGAATTGATGGAAACCCTTAGTCGATTTTGTAATACTCCTCTTGTATACAACTTTCCTTGTGTATGAAATTCTTCCTTTTTCTACAAATTCTCCCCATTTGACATCAATGGAAAAGAGATGATCCCCCTGAACTTGTGCTTCCCTTCAAGCACTCCAATGTGCAATTCAAAAGCATATCTCTAATTATTTCTAGAGCCTTTGATAATGTTAGCATAGCTTTTAGGATTTTCTTCAGAAGTATTCCAATTCTCATCATAGACAAGACCAGTCTTGATGAATGGTGACCTTTGAAAACTAAGTATCTCATTTAAAGTTTCAGTTCTCTTTTCAAAATCAACTAAGTATTTGACTTCTTCAATTTCTCCTTTAATGAGACAACTTTAGACTAAATTCTCACGAGTTTCTTCCTTTTCTTTGAGCCACATTTTCATTGCTTATTCTATTCCTTTTGCTTCTTCTCACATAATATTTAGGCTAATAATTATCTTCTCTATTTCTTAAAAATCATGATCCTTGTTTTCATGTTTTTTCAATTGCTCCTTCAACTTTATATTCATTTTTCTAAGCCTGTCTATCTCTTCTATGGAACTAACGAATTTTACTTCAAGATCTTCTTCTTTTGAATCTAGCTTTTCCTTCTGCTCAACAGGATTTGTTTCCATGGTTATGGAGAGAGATTCTTCTTCATCATTACTCTCTTCCTTTCTTCATATGGACACTTAGTAGAAAATTTTCTTATTCTACAAAAATTAAAGTATTTGATGGGTGGCTTACCCTTGTATTTGTCAAGTCCTCCTTTTCTCTTTCTCAAAAATTGTTCTTATTTTGTCTTTGAATCACAACAAGAATAATCCTTGGATATCTCTTAACTGAATCTCTCTTCATAAATTTTTTTTAGCTTGTCCCAAATTTGTTTATTTGTCGTACACTTCATTACCTTGACAATCACAGAATTTGGTAGGCCACTCAAGATGACCTCTATTATTTTTTCATTGTTTTCACTTGAATCCTTCCCAACTTTACCTATATAACCTTTTGTGACTAATTCCCAAATACCAAACCCAAGGGCCTGCAAATATATCCTCATTATTATACTCCATGTTGCATAGTTTTTTCCATCTAACAAAGGATATTTGTTTATAGGGATACCTTCCTTACAATCCATATGTGATCAAGATCTGCCTTCCAGTGGTTAAACTATTTTTGAAGGAATCTGTTCTGATACCAATTGTTGAAATTATGATTATACTGAGAGGGAGGGTGAATCATTACATGATACTTTTTACTTTATTTAACCATTCATCAATCATTCATTAGATGAGAAATAATAATCTCAAATCACAATGCACAAAGTTTAACATGGAAACCCAATCATGAGAAAACCATAAAAATTATCTTTATAAATATCTATAGGCACCAATCTATTGTTACAAATATTGTAGGAACCAACCTACTAGAGACACCAATCTCCTTAACTGAGCACCAACTTAGCAAGATGTAGGCACCAACCTACTAGAGACACCAATCTCTTCAATTGAGAACCAACTCAAAAAGATGTAGACACAAACCTACTGAATAAACTAATCTCCTCAACTTAGCACCAACTCAATACGATATGTGTATCTACACCAATAAAATATCTTCATACACAGACTACTTTTGAATTCACATGCATGCTTCATTCCATAGAAAATCCTTCAAAGCATAGAAATCCTCATAGCATCATTCCCAGAATGTAATAATTCATGACAACATCCACTGAGGATAACATCCACTAAATGAAACATCCACTAATGGAAAAATCCATTGATGACAACATCCACTGACAGAAAAATCCACCTATGACAACATCACAACTTCAAAAACGTGCACACGGTAGCATCACATACCTTCAGTCCTTCATAACACACCTCAAGAAAATCCATTAGACTTCTCTTGCACACCAAAAATACACCCCAACACCTTTACCACACCTCATATCACTTGTGCGCACCTCATAGTTGATATGTTGCTTAGTTTCTATATAAATTCAAAAACATATCTTGAATTTATAGTAATTATGTCCCCACTTTTAGGGCCAACCTATAAAGACTGGTTGAGTAGACCTCAATTTTCTGGTTAGGTTGTCGAATGCTAAAAATAAGATCTCCTCATTTCTATGGAACTAGAAGGAATACCATATACTATGGGAAATGTCTCAGAATAATATTTTCAACCATATAACTTGTGCTACCATTTTAGCTAGGTATGTCGGGTAAAAATTCCTTCAAATATAGGGTATCCAAACTGATCATCAAAAATCCAAAAGTAATACTTTCAAAAATCTCCACCTTGCAATATTTAACTTGGAAATTTGTAGGCTTGTAATATTTATATTAGAAATTTGTAGGCTCCCCATGTCTTTGACAAAAATGACAACAATATTTCCAACAATATTTCCAACAAAAGTGAACTTGGGATATTTGTCTGACACTATTTCCTTAGGAACACCATGTAGCCTAACAATATCCTTCATGTAAGTCTTTACAATGTTGGTTTCCTTGTGAGTCATTTTTACTAGAATAAAATGTGCAACCTTTTGTTGATGTTTAGATTAGTTAAGGTCCAAACAACAACCTCACGAGGATAAAAATTTGCCTTGCATTTTTATAGAGGTGGTACTCCTTTGTATTTTCTTAAAGATTAATCTTGATATCTTTGAACCAAAGCATCAAAATGGGGGAATAGTAAATATAAAACCCCAATCTTTATCACTCAATGAAAATGTAAAATATTACGATTTAAAAATAATATACATTCACAAAAAAAAATTCTTGAGAAGAGGATCAGGAATCTTCACAGACTAAAATACAATAAATGCATAAATATTGTACAAAATTAAATAACAATTACAGAAAAAATAATATGATTCTCACATCTATCAGAGTATCAAAATTCTGATCACATTCATGAGAAGGAAAAATAAAGACCCACAATTGAAAAAAATTTAAAAGAGTTTTTCATTCAAAATAAAAGAGAATATGATAGAAAAACTTTAAATATCTTATGCTCAAAAACTCAGAGTTCAAGATATCATTTAAGTTTAACCCCAAAATAGTTCTCTGGGATTATAAAAATAAATAAAAATAGTCTTTAATAGTTTGAAAATAAAATGCATTTGTCCAAACAGACTGGGATTGAGTTCTCGTGGACCATAAAATTAAAGTGAGATAGGGTTGGACCTAAAAGGAAGAGAGAGAGAGAGAGAGAGAGAGAGAGAGAGAGAGAGAGAGAGAAGTGATAAAAAATCGGTTATGTTTTCTCAAGAACAAAAAGACACAACTTGATGATTCATGAATTGAGAGGAGGAAAATAATAGGGAAGGATGTGATCGGTTTACTCATTGTGATGTATTTCTCTCTCTCTCTATTTGTTGATAGATGTCCCTTTTGTATTCTCCTTTGATGCAGTTACATGACTAGTACCAGTTGCCTCTACTTGATCTTCTTCAATTATTTTGATTAAATATTTCTTTAACCAATTTTGAATGTGATCCCTCATAGGCACGGTGATTATCTCTTTCCCGACTTTAATGTTGAATAATTCTCTTTCAAGATCTCTAAATTGAATTGAAATTGAAATCAAATATCTTCATTTTTATTAACATAGTTAGCTAGACAAATTTCGACTTCTTGTTCTGTGTACTCGGTCAAGCTGTTAAATTTCTCTGTTGACACATCCTTCAACATCTCCAAATTTTCTTCAAATTCTTCTCTTGTAATAAGCATATAATTTAAAATAAATTTTGGGTCTTGAACTTCTCTGGTAGTTCATTCCAAGTCTAACTCAATCAATTTCAAGTACAATCCCCCTTTTTTCAAATTTAAAGTGTCACAATCAATGAATATTTCCTTTAAAGTATTTATTCTCTTAATACAACAATATTTTAATTGTTTTATATGAGTGGGGGATGATAACTATTCTTCCTTTATTTTTAATTCACTAATACACAAAACTTTTAAAACAAATGTAATAACAACCTCTTTATAAAAACCCTCATCATTTTCGAGATCGGCATAGAGGTATTGTCTTAAATTTGTAAGTCTGGACCCCAAAGAAACATAGTTATTCGCCAATTCCCATGCCTCAATAACGAGAGAAATCATTTTCTTTATGTTCTCCCCAACATAATTTTTGACAGGACTCAGTAGACTTGATGTCCCTCTTAATTTTGAAATTGAATCTTGTGTTCCATCAATGTTCCTCCAAGGCTAGACAATGGCAATTAGGATGGTGAATATGGGTGGTGACATCAAGGCATTCTGAAGTTCTGTAATTCTATTTTTCCGAATTGCATTTTTTGTTTTCAATTTCATCAAAAAAATGTTTTAGGGCTTCTCCTGTATCTTATTGGATACATGCAATTCTAGAAGGTGGAACCCCGTCGAGATCTAATTATGAATTAGATTTTCCTTTGACCTTTCTATTTTTTGAATTTATTGTTTCAAAGATTAATTTCTTTGAATATTTATCATACATATCATTATGCACAATCAAATATTCTTCTTTGAAGATATTTGGTTCCTGTGTTTCCAATTCGGCTGCAAATTCTTGAATTTCTTGAAGTCTTTTCTCTTCATCAGGAAATTCTATATCTTCAATATTGGAATCCAAATCCATGTCCTCAAGAACAACTTCGCTTTCAAGTATGATCCTCTCTATTGACGGGTTTTCCTTTTACTTTTACTTGTTACAGGAAGTTTGTTAGGTCATTCTATATCTCCCTTGGGAGGGCTTTGATCTCTTCCGTCATTAGAATCATTGATTGCAAACTTCTCTTGTTCTTGTGCTGTTGACTGAGAATTTTATTTTTGTGGGCTGCTTCTCTGAGATACATTAGGAGAATGACTACTCCTTTCATTAATAACTATCCCATGTTTCTTGTATGGTTCATTGGTAATAACAACAATGCCAATATATTCAATAGGCAATTCCTCATGGTTTTTGTCTTCATCTTCCTCTTCTACAAATAGAAAAGTGTTTTCATATGAAACAATATAACCCACAAAAATCATATGTTTAATGAATAATTGATTTGGGTCAAAACCTTTAATTTCTTTTGTTTCCTTTAAATCAAATATATCAAATTGGCCTACATATTCATCAATGTTTGCATCATTTTTCAATACTATTTCACGAATTTTCCATGGTAGGGGAATAAATTATTTTTTCCTTCTTTCATGGAAAACGTGAGCCCAAAATCTATACTGTTTACAAACTTCGATCACAAATATCCTTTCTGGTACATAATAAAACAAGTAAAAATGCCTTTCTTGAGAGAAATATATCGTGATGATGTTGTAATGGTCCATCGCTTTGAAACTTCCTCTTTTTTCCATAAATGTTGTCACTTCCAAAGAAAATATTGATGTATTGGAACTAAATATGAGTTTCTTAAAATAATAAAAAAATGAATTGTAGACTTCCTAGAAATGATACATTATCTTCTGCTTCCATAAAGTAGGGTACCATGTATGAAATAGGTCAATTTTTCAATTGAATTGTTTATCTTAATGAAATCCTTTAAAAACATGGCATTATGTGATAGAAAAAATTAGGTACGAAGACATGTAGAACTTCCTTTTCTTCTTAAAATTTGATAATTGGAAAGATGTTTCACCAAAAATGATTTTCTCCTAGTATAAGACTGCTTTCTCGTGAATAGAAAAATGTAGAATACATAGAGCTAAACGAGGAATGGTTTAAGTTGATTCTTTCCTAGCTATCCTAGCAAAGAGACATGTCATTTCTTGGTAGGGTTATTTTAGGAGACTAACTTGGATGGTTGATAAATACTCAAGCATTATTGCCAGGTC
Source organism: Picea mariana (assembly GCA_032191745.1). Classification (NCBI taxonomy): domain Eukaryota; kingdom Viridiplantae; phylum Streptophyta; class Pinopsida; order Pinales; family Pinaceae; genus Picea; species Picea mariana. The sequence continues at coordinate 79,656 of JASDQU010501877.1, forward strand.
TTCAAGATATTGCTTTAAGAGATCCCACCCACCATTCTTATCCTTCATAAAATCTTTCACTTCGTCACCTTTAAAAGCCATCATTGGCTCTGGTAGCTTGGACATTTTCTTGAAAGTTGAAGGTGACAGAGAAATTGGGGATTCTCCTTGGAGTTGAATAATGCTCTGGTTCTTGTCGAATTTATCTATACACCACATAACTATCTCTTTATCATAAAAAACCTATGGAACAAAAAAAAAATTGACGATTCTTGAAGTCCAAATATCGTTGAAAATTCCTTCTACTGGTGAAAATGTAGAGTAATATTTGTATGCCATGGACCAGTGAATTTTTGTGTCCTCTCATTTGAATATATTGAGGGTATCTCCGCAAAATATTTCCTTTATTTTGGAACCATCGTGCTTAATAGACTTGGAAAATTATGTACAGTCTTTTGGAATGTCAATGGTATTAATAGGAAATTTCTTATCACTCTCCCCAAGGTACATTAAATGTAAATATTATGGAAAATTAAAAAATAGTTAAAATCTTAAAAGGTCATTATTAATGGTGACCTTCTCAATACAATTCGTCAA
>JASDQU010501877.1:80397-90476 GCA_032191745.1 Picea mariana
AGAGAGAGAGAGAGAGAGAGAGAGAGAGAGAGAGAAGTGATAAAAAATCGGTTATGTTTTCTCAAGAACAAAAAGACACAACTTGATGATTCATGAATTGAGAGGAGGAAAATAATAGGGAAGGATGTGATCGGTTTACTCATTGTGATGTATTTCTCTCTCTCTCTATTTGTTGGTAGATGTCCCTTTTGTATTCTCCTTTGATGCAGTTACATGACTAGTACCAACTGCCTCTACTTGATCTTCTTCAATTATTTTGATTAAATATTTCTTTAACCAATTTTGAATGTGATCCCTCATAGGCACGGTGATTATCTCTTTCCTAACTTTAATGTTGAATAATTCTCTTTCAAGATCTCTAAATTGAATTGAAATTGAAATCAAATATCTTCATTTTTATTAACATAGTTAGCTAGACAACTTTCGACTTCTTGTTCTGTGTACTCGGTCAAGCTGTTAAATTTCTCTGTTGACACAACCTTCAACATCTCCAAATGTTCTTCAAATTCTTCTCTTGTAATAAGCATATAATTTAAAATCAATTTTGGGTCTTGAAATTCTCTGGTAGTTCATTCCAAGTCTAACTCAATCAATTTCAAGTACAATCCCCCTTTTTTCAAATTTAAAGTGTCACAATCAATGAATATTTCCTTTAAAGTATTTATTCTTTTAATACAACAATATTTTAATTGTTTTATATGAGTGGGGGATGATAACTATTCTTCCTTTCTTTTAAATTCACTAATACACAAAACTTTTAAAACAAATGTAATAACAACCTCTTTATAAAAACCCTCATCATTTTCGAGATTGGCATGGAGGTATTGTCTTAAATTTGTATGTCTGGACCCCAAAGAAACATAGTTATTCGCCAATTCCCATGCCTCAAGAACGAGAGAAATCATTTTCTTTATGTTCTCCCCAACATAATTTTTGATAGGACTCAGTAGACTTGATGTCCCTCTTAATTTTGAAATTGAATCTTGTGTTCCATCAATGTTCCTCCAAGGCTGGACAATGGCAATTAGGATTGTGAATATGGGTGGTGACATCAAGGCATTCTGAAGTTCTTTAATTCGATTTTTCCGAATTGCATTTTTCGTTTTCAATTTCATCAAAAAAATGTTTTAGGGCTTCTCCTGTATCTTATTAGATACATGCAATTCTAGAAGGTGGAACCCCGTCGAGATCTAATTATGAATTAGATTTTCCTTTGACCTTTCTATTTTTTGAATTTATTGTTTCAAAGATTAATTTCTTTGAATCTTTATCATACATATCATTATGCACAATCAAATATTCTTCTTTGAAGATATTTGGTTCTTGTGTTTACAATTCGGCTGCAAATTCTTGAATTTCTTGAAGTCTTTTCTCTTCATCAGGAAATTCTATATCTTCAATATTGGAATCCAAATCCATGTCCTCAAGAACAACTTCGCTTTCAAGTATGATCCTCTCTGCTTCTCATTGACGGGTTTTCCTTTTACTTTTACTTGTTACAGGAAGTTTGTTAGGTCATTCTATATCTCCCTTGGGAGGGCTTTGATCTCTTCCGTCATTAGAATCATTGACTGCAAACTTCTCTTGTTCTTGTGCTGTTGATTGAGAATTTTATTTTTGTGGGCTGCTTCTCTGAGATACATTAGGAGAATGACTACTCCTTTCATTAATAACTATCCCATGTTTCTTGTATGGTTCATTGGTAATAACAACAATGCCAATATATTCAATAGGCAATTCCTCATGGTCTTTGTCTTCATCTTCCTCTTCTACAAATAGAAAAGTGTTTTCATATGAAACAATATAACCCACAAAAATCATATGTTTAATGAACAATTGATTTGGGTCAAAACCTTTAATTTCTTTTGTTTCCTTTAAATCAAATATATCAAATTGTCCTACATATTCATCAATGTTTGCATAATTTTTCAATACTATTTCACGAATTTTCCATGGTAGGGGAATAAATTACTTTTTCCTTCTTTCATGGAAAACGTGAGCCCAAAATCTATACTGTTTACAAACTTCGATCACAAATATCCTTTCTGGTACATAATAAAACAAGTAAAAATGCCTTTCTTGAGAGAAATATATCGTGATGATGTTGTAATGGTCCATCGCTTTGAAACTTCCTCTTTTTTCCATAAATGTTGTCACTTCCAAAGAAAATATTGATGTATTGGAACTAAATATGAGTTTCTTAAAATAATAAAAAAATGAATTGTAGACTTCCTAGAAATGATACATTATCTTCTGCTTCCATAAAGTAGGGTACCATGTATGAAATAGGTCAATTTTTCAATTGAATTGTTTATCTTAATGAAATCCTTTAAAAACATGGCATTATGTGATAGAAAAAATTAGGTACGAAGACATGTAGAACTTCCTTTTCTTCTTAAAATTTGATAATTGGAAAGATGTTTCACCAAAAATGATTTTCTCCTAGTATAAGACTGCTTTCTCGTGAATAGAAAAATGTAGAATACATAGAGCTAAACGAGGAATGGTTTAAGTTGATTCTTTCCTAGCTATCCTAGCAAAGAGACATGTCATTTCTTGGTAGGGTTATTTTAGGAGACTAACTTGGATGGTTGATAAATACTCAAGCATTATTGCCAGGTCTTCAAGATATTGCTTTAAGAGATCCCACCCACCATTCTTATCCTTCATAAAATCTTTCACTTCGTCACCTTTAAAAGCCATCATTGGCTCTGGTAGCTTGGACATTTTCTTGAAAGTTGAAGGTGACAGAGAAATTGGGGATTCTCCTTGGAGTTGAATAATGCTCTGGTTCTTGTCGAATTTATCTATACACCACATAACTATCTCTTTATCATAAAAAACCTATGGAACAAAAAAAAAATTGACGATTCTTGAAGTCCAAATATCGTTGAAAATTCCTTCTACTGGTGAAAATGTAGAGTAATATTTGTATGCCATGGACCAGTGAATTTTTGTGTCCTCTCATTTGAATATATTGAGGGTATCTCCGCAAAATATTTCCTTTATTTTGGAACCATCGTGCTTAATAGACTTGGAAAATTATGTACAGTCTTTTGGAATGTCAATGGTATTAATAGGAAATTTCTTATCACTCTCCCCAAGGTACATTAAATGTAAATATTATGGAAAATTAAAAAATAGTTAAAATCTTAAAAGGTCATTATTAATGGTGACCTTCTCAATACAATTCGTCAAMAACATCTTTATTCATCCTAGGATAGAAATACTAGCTTCGTACTACTATAATTGTCTCCTAGTATCTTGGATGACCGTCATATGGTACATTGTGGATTTCTTTCAGTACCATATTTCTCAAATCATGAGTGTTAGGAACATAAAGCTTGTCCCTGAACAAAAAGATTCCAACATCTTCTATCATGTAGTCCTTAAACCTTAGCGCTACATTTTCCTGCTGCAATCCTTTTGTAATTTGTACATAATGTAGATATGATGCTACAACTTCCAAAATTTTTCTTTTTAAACTTGAACAGTGAATGCTTGTTGGAGCAGGAAGGTTTGGAGAACAACACAACAAGCGAGGTAGAAAAACATGCCACATTTTGAGGAAAAGAAGCGCGTGTGACAAGATTTGCAGAAATCTGGCACAAAATTGGACAAACCTAGCCTATTTAGGGTTAGGGTTTTGGGATGGATTGTAAGAGTTTCTAACCCATTTTTTTAATATAAATAATGGGTATGAGGTAGATTAGAGGATCATCAGAGAATTATCTATGTTCTAGTTGTTAGAGAGTTAGTGCAACAAGTCTGTTTTAGAGAATCATCTTTGGAGTTTTTTGGTATTGGAAGTCTTTTTTGAGATTTGTAGATCTTGGATGAGGCCGATGTAGTTGAGGGTCTGTTCACAAGTTGTGGATCTTGGTGTGATCCTGGTCCACCTCACTACTCACTACTTTGATGTAATACACGTTGTTAGTCCCTAAAGTTGCACTTGACTGTGAGAGGGAAAGCTAGGGCATCATCAGGTTATTGCAATGGTATTTAAGGGTTTTATGATTTGGTTTTTTTAAAAGGGTGGTTGAAAACTGGTTCAAGGTTTCAAGGTAAACAAGAAATTTAGAATAAGGGCAAGAGATAGTCCATTGACTGGTTAAAGGGTAGCCACATAGATAAATCAAACAAATGAGGAAAGAGAATATGAGGTCTTTAATTTGTTAACCTCACATAGAATTCTTATCTCAAAATACAATTAAGAAACAAGAACATTAGCTTGTAAATCAAATATTAATAATAATAATAACAACAAATTCTTCAGTGTATCAATTAAGACCAAGAAAACAATGCATTGCAATTGAAAATGATCTCAAGCAAGAAGAGAAAAAGAACATGAAAGAAGAGAAAGTCTAACCACCAATATGTCTTTTCCATTAAGTGTCCACATGGAATAAAATTGTCTTACAAGGAGTTCAAAACTGGTCCCTGAATATCCAACTTTTCGACCTCCATAGAGTCTTTCATCTATCTACTTAAACTATACAAAAGATGACTACATATCCTATTTTCTAGTGTTCTGTTAATAATAGTATCTAATCAATATCTATCTTCTAGGAAGATCAACTCAAAATGAGCATTTACATTTCCAAAATAGAAGTCAACTCAAGAGGTTAATCCAAACTGATTTTACAACAATATATTAGATCCCACACAATTTGGAGTTGGTTTTGACTAAGTTCTATATTCGAATCATACAACTTCACAAGTCAAAAACGAGTAGATTATCCTTGACTCCTTGGGTAAATATAAAAAAATTTCAAACTGTGCAAAAGACCTTCATAAGGCTATCATGATATAATAATAGCGCTGGCTTTAGTAGTTCTCTATTTTAGTTTGGTTGTGAGCACAATGTTGTGCCAATACAGTTTGACGTTATACTCTCATAGCTCTTTGAGAAATTCTTTTTTCTCCTTCCTCTTCTTCTTGATCCCCTATATATTTTCCTGATGTTTGGCGCTCCATTGTTCTACTTGAGATTTTTCCTTATTTTACTGTTTTACCATTCTCTGGAGTTCTTTGATCTTCTCTTTATCACTTCTGACCTTGACTTTGAATTTGGGAAATTCTTCTGCAGGTACAGGTTTTTTTAGGTCAATTGCATCCTTGGGTTCTCTCAGTTTAATTTGGTATCTAGAAGCTAGTATTGAGCTATGATCATCATCAGAACTATTTGAGTCCATGGCCTCTGGAATATCTGGTATCTGGTTTGAATCTACAGGATGATAATATATTTTTTTAGAAACTCTACCCGTGCCTTTGAAAATTTCTTCATCTCTTGATAATCTGGTGGTAGCACTTGTTATAGGTCCTGTAGAATGTTGAGAAGCATGTTTTACTTTTTCTGTTGTTTTCCCCAAGTTTTTATTTTCCTTTCCTTTCTTGTGCAATGGAAGTCTTTATGCCTAATCTTTGACACCTTCTTTAGAGTCATCGGAATGGTCCTCTATGACTATAACATTTTCCTTTTTGATATATGGTCAAACATAGCTTTAGATTTTAACTTGTATTTGTTGACAACCCTAGTGGAGTTCCTCCTAGGGTATTTAGACACAGGTGCAGATTTCTTCCCCTGTTTTTTTCCTGTGGAACTTTTCTTACTAGTTGATTTTTGTTTATGTTTGACTGTGGGTTTAATTGATCCTACATTGTAATATTCATCTGTATCTTCTTCCATTTTTATGTTTGTATCAAAAAACACTTCAATCTCTGCATCAGGAAACATTTCAATCTCTGCATCAAGTTTTGATCTCTTACCTCTGCTGGTGGTGGGTTTTTCCTGATTTTCATCTACAGGGGTATCAACATGAATTTGATGAGTTTGCTTCTTTATTTTTCTGTTCCTTGTCACCCTAGTTGCAGATATTTCTTCTTTGATTGGGAATTCATCAACTATGATACTATTTTCTATGTAGCTTCCTTTTTCCCTTTAGCCTTTTTTTGTTTGCTTGGCTATGGATCATTGTTTAGAGACAGGATTAACCAATCCTAGGGTCTCTTTACTTCACTCAAAGTATAAAAAAATAGTTTCTTTATCAAAACTTGATGGAACAAGCTACCTTTGGCCGTGGCAGGGTGAGACTGTACCCTTTTGAACAACTTTGATAGGATTTTGAGTAGAAAATATGGTATATTTAGGGGGTAATATCCATTGATGTCCATTAATAACTTGATATGGTAGATGTAAACCAAAAAGAACCTACCCTCACATGTAATATACATGTGAATTATGATTAGAGTGGTATGCCACTCCTGTCTGATCCATTTGTGGGGAACTCCTTTCTTCCAATCTGGGTTTTGCTTATCTGGTAATAAGAATTGGTTCACGAATTCTATGACCATGTGCTCCTTTTTCCACTATCATTCTTCCCCAATCGACAATTTGCAAGCTTTGGCAATGGAGTGTTCCATCACCATCATCAACAAATTTCCAATCACAACTTCGAAACCATCAAAGTTCTGTGCGAATATCATGGACACATGTTCATCATGTCCCTGGAAAGTGGTAAAAAAATCGAACCATCCAACATCCTTGAACTTCTGTGCCATCTTTCAGTAAGCTTAAAGCATTTCAGTTCCCTCAGGTTCGAACCTAACGATTTTTCCACTTTTCTTTGGCACCATGTCACTGATACAATCCTGTAAAACTTTGCATTGTTTGAAAACGAGAATTTTAAAACTTGTAGTCATTATTACATAATGATTTCCTTAAATGGATATCTGCACACATCATCCAAAAAATTAGAATAAAATATGACAGTATCATTTAATAATATCAGGAAATAGGATGATGTGATGTAGGTCCTTGCAGGTACAACATGATCTCATTCATACAACAGTTCAAACTGCATCATCAATTTGAGAAAGATCGTGGAGCACATACAGGTCCTTTATCCACGATTTGTGCAATCATGACGAGATTTGGATGGCTAGTGCATGTCAAAGCATAATTACCTTAGCACTGCAGGAATAGCGCTATTCCTATAGCACCATTCATGACTTGGAAATAATTTGAATTTTCAAAATTCAAACAAGAAAATGATGTGACAAATCTCATTAATCCATGTCCTAAACCTTCAAATTTAAGAAACTTATTTAAAAATGAAAAAAATGCAAAACATAAAAATCTCAAACCAAGGATTAAATTCTAATAAAATCAAGCAATGGGGTATAAGTAGGGAGGACATAGGATTAGAGATTCTCACTAAATCAAGAACAAAGTTAGAGACTAACACTGGCTCCTTCTGGGGGTGAATTTTTGATGATTAAAATTCAATAACTGCATACCAATGCCTTTTCCTTAATTCCAATTCACTGATTTCCCTATTATGTCATCCTTTATTCGCAACAAAACTATATAAAAACAATTCCATTGGGTATATGGAGTCTTTATTGAAAGAAAAACCTATTGTACAGGATGAAACCTTTGATGAATCTTTTAAAGAAAATAGTGTTTCAAAAACCTCCGATTCACTGGCCCCCCAAAAGTTTCCGTGTCATCTAGATTACGCAGGAGAAAAGTATTATTATTCATTAACTTGGGTACTCTGAAAGGACCATACCACAGGTCTTCAATCTTACCATGTTTTACTTTATCCTCTCTCCTAGCTTCCCACCTTAATACCAAATCTCCTTCATTAAAAACATCTTTCTTAGTTCCTGTATCAAATGTGGCTTTGAATTTGCTCTGGTGAGCAACAACTTTCTGATTCATCTGTTCTCTGGTCTATTGAACCTCAATCATCTGAAAAATTCTCCTTTGGACATCATTGGGTTCTTCTAACTCTTCTTGAATTTTTTTTAAGACTCGTAAGCCCAATTGAGTTGGAAGAATATCTTATGTTCCATACACCATATGGAAAGGAGAGGTCCCAATAGATTTCTTGTTACCGATATGATCCGCCCATAGGGAAAACTTTAACTTGGAATCCCATTACCTTTTATTTTCTGCAAGTAGTTTTTTGACAACTCTTATAAGAATTTTATTGGAGGACACTGCTAACCCATTTCCTTGGGGGTAGTAAGGAGTAGAGTGGACCAATTTGATGTTATAATTATTGAAAAAATCAATCATGGAGTTGGATTTAAAAGCTTGAGCATTATCAATAACTAGTTTTTTAGGACAACCAAACCTAGAAAAGATATGTCCTTCAAGAAATTCCATGATTACCTTGTCTGTTGCATTCCGAGTTGGGATTGATTCAATCCAATTTGTAAACTAATATGTGGTTGTAAGTATCCACTTATGCTATCTAGAAGATGAAGGGTTGATTTCCCCGATGAATTCCAAGCCCTACTGTTGAAATGTTCCATGAGCGATGATAGGTTTTAGAGGTAGAGGCATAAGTTTCTGCTTTCCTTCAAACTTTTGACAGGGTTCACATGCCCTGACCTGAGAAAAAATGTCTGAGAACATGACTAGCCAGTGATAGCTTGCCCTGAGAATCTTGAAAGTAGTATCTTTCCAATGGTGATGACCTCCACAAACACCATGGTGTAGATAAAAAAAAAATTGTTTAGCCTCTTCTTCATAAACACACCTCAACAAAATTCTATGAGGATATTTCCAGAACAGGATCTGATCAGTAATGAAATACTTTATTGATTTTAATTTTAATGATCTGAACTTTGATTTATCCAATTTTGGAGGATATTGAAGGTTCAACAGAAAAAATATAATATCCTTGTACCTTGGTGAAGAAACATACTTTATGTTTACCTGTGAGCTAGTTTCTCCAATCTGGAATGGCAAATCCCGTGCTTTGCCTGAAAGATGATACAACCCAATGGCTTTGCAATTTGACTCAGTCATTAATTTGGAAAGGCCTTGACCTTTTATCAGCTAATTTGGCTTTATAGTTAGGTTGTACTCCAGGATTTTTGTTATCCATTTTCCTCTCTTTCCTTCACAATCAGGCTGAACTAAGATTCCTTTGACTGCACTACTTGTCACATAAGAAGTGATCTCAGATTGAAGAACATATACCCTGAAAGATTTTAAATCCTTTACCAGGGTATATGCCTATTTTCCCATTATGTTATATTTCATTTCAGAGTCTCTGAGATTTTTTCCAAAGAAGGAGATGGGATGCTCATATCCTTTCTCATTTCTTTGTAGAAGAACAACAACTATGGTGTCTTCTGAGGAAAATGAAAAAATCATGAATTCTTTGGAGTAATATGGACTGATGAGAACATGGGCCTGAAGAAGAGCCTGCTTAATATTCTCAAAATATTCTTTAGCTTCTAGTATCCACTTAATTTCTGCATCCTTTTTCAACATGTCATTAATGTACTTGATAATTTCTGCAAAATTAGGTATAAATCTCCTTAAAAAAATTATTTTACCTATGAAGGATTGAATAGAATTCTTGTTTCTAGGGATGTCTATTTGCTGGATAACTTTTACTCTTTCAGGATCTATCTTAATACCTCCAGGTGAAACAATATGTCCCAAAAGTTTTCCTTCTTCCATGACAAAATGTAATTTTTTAGGATTAAGTGATATATCATACCTCCTGCATTTCTCAAAAGTCTGATTCAATTGTTGTAGATGTTTTTTATTAGAAGTTGAAAATACAGTGATGTCATCAAGGTAAATAACTAGAAACATGTCTTTCTCACCAATAAAAGCAATGTCCATAGCCCTCTGAAAAGTGGATCCTGCATTCATCAATCCAAAGGGCATCTTTTCATACATGAAAGTGCCCCAAGGAGTGGTAAAATTTGTTTTCTTTTTGTCCTCCTCCATTACTGATATTTGATTGTACCCTGAGTATCCATCTAGAATAAATATCTTCTTTTCCCCTACTACTCTCTATAAAATATGATCCATTTTTGGTAATGGATAATTGTCCTTTAGGGAGAACCTGTTCAAATTCCCGAAGTCCACACAGATCCTTATTTCTCCACTCTTATTCCTGACAGGTACAATATTAGCTACCCACTCTGAGTATCTCAGTGGCACTATAATTTTGGCATCCAATAACCTTTTCATCTCTTTTTCTATTATGGTAACAACAAAGGATTAAATTTCCTAGACTTTTTCTTAAAAGGTTTTGATCCAA